>JAAOAQ010000161.1:0-199555 GCA_013396025.1 Fusarium phyllophilum | reverse complement strand
ACTATATATATTATATAAATAGTTTAAGAATTACTTATCTAAAACTTAATTATATTATAATTTTACTTTTAGCTTTGAACACCAGGAACATGACTTGTTTATTGCATCAGCGGCACAATTGCAAAAGGGCCCTGAGAAATGAAGATCATTGTGAAATAACATTTGGTCCGAGCTTGGCAAAGGTATAAATACATGACATCAGAGATCCAAGAATCATCATTTCACAAAATCTGTACTCATTTGGACAGGATGACAATCGAAGCCGTTGATGCCATGTCTCTCCCTACAACCCCAACTTCTTGGCTAGAAAGCCTTCCAACAGAGATTCTACAGTCTATTTGTGGCCAATTCTGTCACCACTGTCAAGGAAAATCTCTTATTCCTCACTTTGATCTTCCATTGATAATTGGAAATGATCTGGATCACGATACCTGTTCGGCCAACGCTGAAGCTGTCCAAAACCTATGTGCCCTCAGCCTGGTGTCGCGCCGGCTCAGGCAGGTCGCTCAAACTATTCTGTATCATGAGTTCCCTAGTCTTGAGGTTCGCCGGGGGCGCTTGGAGCCCTTCCTTCGCACCATCATAGCCAGACCAGACTTGGCTACGGCTGTCAAGACCTTGGCTTACAACTCAAACCTGGCATTCTATCTGGACCTCAGCCTGGCTCGCAGTATCTACCTACAGGGCCTCGAAGTCCTGGGCACCGACGTGAACCAGGTCTAGTCTTCGAGATGCAAGAATCCTCTCCAACCCGAGCAGCATGAAGCCTTGCAAGCCTTTCTGTTTGGATACGATGAAAATATTCCCAGTCCAGGCTTTCAGCTTTATTCTGCCTGCGCTGAGATTCTCATTCTACTGCTTTCTTTATTGCCCAATCTGACAACGCTGATGGTCGATGGAATCTTTATTGGCATGTTTCTCCCACAATCCGCTTTCAGAGTCTTTGGTATAAGCAGTATCAAACTCAGGTGTCTTTATGCCTCTAGTCTGCCTTGTGCAATTGTGGACGTGGCGCATGATCTGGATGAGTTGATAATCGGACCTCGATGCCAAGCGCGACAAGAGCCAAATCCCAGGTCGATATCGTACTGCCTGTCATCGCTCAGGTTAGAGAAAACAATATAGTCCTTCATGGACTCGATCCCCGCGATTTAGAAAAAGCATTCGCCTTTTACAAACAACCTCCGCAGTCTTTTCGAGACGAGATGCGCGGGATCAAGCACAGTACAGAGCTACCACGCCCCTCATTCAGTTTTCTCAACAACTTCCGCACTACTCTCCAATCCCTGCACCTGGACTTTGACGTTCACATTGCCTTCGGGTCCACAATAGGATCATTCGAAAGATTTACCAATCTGAGTGACCTCTTTATAACTACGAATCTCATCTACAACGGAGTAGGCGATGAAGCACTAGGCTTAAGGTCTCTTACGGACCTTTTGCCCGATAATCTCGAGAAGTTGACTCTGCAACACTGTCCCTCTGAAGCCACTAAGCTTAACCTCGCAACTGGGTTGAGAGATTTGGCAGTGTCGATGCATATAGGGTCATTTCCTCAACTAGTTGACGTCTTGATGCGAACGCCTGGGGGGGAGCCAAGGTACAGAATTTATCGAGAGAACGGCAAGTTAAAAGTAGAGGCAGCTACCGAGTCCGGTGAAAGGATGACAATTGACCTCACGCCAAACTAAGAGCCAGAGGGGTTCAATGGCTTGAAGTTACCCGACACTTTGTTGTAATACTAGCAACTTTCCTATTTCCTGTTTTTCATTCTATAAGTCCATGCTATAGCTGCAGCCAAGGCGCCTTTCCATATGCCCCCTTGATGTGACCCAGTGAGAAGTAGTCCTAGAACTTGTCGTCGCGTCATTGCACATTGACATATCAGGATTGTGTGTTACCGGAGCTAAACCAGTAAGTACAGCGGAGTTAGTGAGAATAGGAGAAGGGGCTAGATCCTAAGTATGAGACTATGAGCTGTCAGGGCTAATGGAGTTCAGAACGGGGTGTACTATTTTCCCGTCGACTCTCCAATATCTCAACCTTGACTATGAGGTTGACGCCCATCTTTCCGGGAATACGACACGATCTCTAAAGAAGTTTATCAACCTGGAATATTTATTCATAACCGCAAATCTGATCCATTCTACGCACCATGATGATTCAACAAGAGATCCGGACTCTCTTGTTAACTTCTTGCCTGATCAGATTGAGGCCTTTACGGTGATTGACTGGACCCTACCGCCTTTCGAACACATACCCCTTGAATGTGGCTTCAACGGTTTACTAGAGGCTACGGTAAGAGGGTCATTTCCTCAACTCAGGCGCGTGAGGTATGAGTCATCCCGCTGGCAAAAGGTCAGACAGATATATCGTGAAGTAGGTCACGTAATTGAGACAGCGGACCCGATGTAGAGGAGGTAGAGACTACTTGAGTTATCATTTTAAACGCTTTGACACCTTCCTGCCATATTGATAATTGTTCGTTTTCCTGTGTCCTTTTATAACTCCACATAATGCCTCCAGTACAGCTCTCGAGTGGCTCTATGAACACATCGCTAATTCTGTGTGACTCTGGTAAAATCTGAATAGGGAGATCCATGAGACTCTGCGGAGGCTGGCCTTCAATAGCGGAGCATCCGTAATACCCATCCTCCTCGATATGAATGACCCTGCAAGCAATTGCTACAGCCAAGGGCCCATTCCATATTCCCTCCTGGTGTGACACAGGAATAAGCAGCTTTAGAGCACGAGTGATTGGTCAGCGACATTTCAGGATTGTGTAATATAGAGGCAATATTATGCCCATATCCGCACTGAAGCTAAACTTCTCAGTGCAGGCCCCACATATGATATCTGCAGCCATGACGGACGCCGCAGCCTCCAGGATATGATTAGAAAGGCTGACAATGGAGTCGAAACTTGACTTGAACAGGTCGTAGGCGAGTTCATCGCGCGGGGCGAGACAGGTCCCAGCCATTACATATGCCATGTTATGATGGATCCGGAGAAGTGTAAGTGGTAGCGACTCTGAATCACTATTTGCACTATCGGCATAGGAGTTATTGAGGAGGCTGAGCCAGCAATCCAGGTCTCTGGATCCATCGCTGCTTTTGCAACATTGTAGTCGTGATTGAATAAGAAATAGCCTGTAGCTGGCGAGCATCTGCTTCAAGCAGGTGTATGCTATTGAACAGTTCATCTCGAGGTGCTGCCTTGCTACAGCTACTGTAGGAAAGGATCGGCTTTGACCGCTAAGAGCGTGATCCTGAGTTACGATGGAGTAATTTCGGGCAAATCGGTGAAACCTGGCTGAATAGACGTACAAGCGGAGGAATGCCTCTGTGACAGCATCTTCTATCGACTCGTTTTGGGCCTTTAGCACAAGTGCACCATTCTCCATGTATGGCTGCGAATTGAGTAGAGGCAGTAAGTTCAGTCCGTTCTGGAGGTGGTCGGCGCTTGTCTTAATATTACCACGCATGAACTCAAGGCAGATGAAGATGAGACATGAGATGGCCACGATTCGTATTGATTCCTTACTTCCGCTAGCCAGGTGGTGTTGGAGATGAAAGATGGCCGCGTTGTAGTGCTGCAACGTAAAGTTCTCGTTTTCAGGTATGCCAGCCGGCGAGAGCATTCCCGATTTATGGGCGGAGGTCAATGCCACTAGTGAGTATAGGACTGCTTTCTCCTGGGTGCTGACCTGGAGAACGAGCGTATTCCAGAAGTCTGACGCAAATATTCCAGGGATCTTCTTCCTTGCCCGGGTCACAAACCAATCGAAGTATGACTGTGTATTTCTGTTTCGGGAGACTGAGCATGAGACAGTCATGTCCAGAGAAGGGCTTCTAGTTGTAGAGGGAAGTGGATATTTTGAATCCCAGACACCATATCCGTCACATGCGCGGCCTGTGCTAGAGCAGCGTTGACATACAGGGTGCCCCTCGTCACATTTTACGCGAGGAATTCTATAGCAGATGAGATCAGCTGCCGGTGCCAGGTCACGTCTGCTCAACTTACTTGCAAATCCGACACCCCGATCTTGACCTGGTGGACTTCTTGCCTCCTCTGGACGTCCTGATGGCACTCATCCCATTGATGACCGACTCGGTCCTATCAGATGCCATGTTGAAAGGCAACTCTGATGAATGAGGTGACGCGTTCACGGCGAGTGGTAGTGATAAGATGGAAGTGCGCAAACTCCGTTCCACGAACAAGTAGTCTAGGGTGAGCGCCCTGCATGTGTCGAAGAAATGGTTGGACAGTTCGGCTATTACTCTGTATGATTGGTAGAGGTATTATCTCCACCTTGGCGGGAAATGGCCGGTCGAACCGGATCAGGTTAGCAAGATTGATGTGATTGGAAGCTGGCATCATGGCCCATTCGCGTATCTTTTGACACAATTTGGGTAGACGGCTTCAACATCCTTGGAAAAGACATCGTCAACCACCAAAAAGGCCTTGCTTTAGTTGCGGAGTTGTCGGTTGTCATGAACTTGACTCCGCAAGTTCACTACATGCAGGTGGCAATGGCATGGTTCTCATATTTCTATAAGAGTCAAGGGATGCCTATGGGAAACATCAGAACAAGCCAGCGTTCCTCTCCAACATTACTAGCTCTTTCTTACCAGTTTCCTCCTTTCTCTTTCTTCGAACAACCTTTCATCCCTCCCCTCTTCGCTCGTTAATACCTAACTCATTCACCATGGGACATGGCAGTTCCTTCGATCCCGATAGAGACATCCCCTCTCTTGAGGGCAAAGTCATTCTCATCACAGGCGGTAATGTCGGTCTTGGCAAGCAATCCGCGCTAGCTCTGTCGAAGCATCAGCCTTCAGAGCTTTGGATTGCTGCTCGCAGCGCCAAAAAGGCCGATGAAGCCATTGCCGAGATCAAACAAATAAGCCCCGGCGTTCACGTTCGGTTCCTCGAACTGGACCTAGCATCATTTGCCTCCATCAAAATAGCCACCGAGAACTTTCTTAGTTCCGTCTCACGGCTCGATATTCTCATGCTTAACGCTGGTATCATGGCATGTCCCCCTGGTCAGACTACGGAGGGATATGAGGTGCAGTTTGGCACAAACCACATGGGTCATGCCCTACTGACTAAGAAACTTCAGCCACTCCTGACCCGCACTGCCTCGTCATCTACCAGAAGTGACGTACGAGTCGTGAGCGTAAGCTCGGTTGCTCACAAGTTCGGTCCCTCAGGCGGCATTCAATTCGACACTCTCAAGTCTACTGCCAGTGGAATGTCGACTAATGATCGCTATGGACAGAGCAAACTGGCAAATATCCTTTTCATCAGGGAACTGGCTGCGCACCACCCTGAGCTTACTGTAGCATCGATTCATCCTGGCACCGTGAAGACAGACCTGCAGAAGTCAAATGATGGGAGCTGGATGATCAATGTGTTCCAGAAGGTCGTTGTTCCACTCATTGGAGTCAGTGTTGAGGAAGGCGCCAAGTCTCAGTTGTGGGCGGCTACAGCTAAGGGAGTTGAGAGCGGAGAGTATTATGTTCCGGTCGGTGTACTGGGAGACGGGAGTCAGTTATCTAAGGATAAAGCCTTGGCAAAGAAGCTATGGGACTGGACTGAGAAGGAGCTGGAGTCGTATATTTAATGAATTGTTGTTGACGTCTTTCACTAACAATGTCTAAACAACGACCAACCGGCAATCCAATGCTCAACTATCCTCTGTCTTGAGCTTGTCGCGATTGGCTTTGACGACTATGTCGTAGAGTTCCATTACCTGACCAGCATCAAGTTTATCCCCTGTTTTACGACCCTCAACAGCGCGTCGGACAATGGCGGGACAATTGTCTTGCTTCAAGGCCCAATTGGCGCCCTCCAACTTTGAGCAAAACTCTCCCATAGCAATGTATTGCCAGCTTCGACAAGCGTTGAGCACGCTGTTTGTTGAAGTTGCTTCATTTGCTTGGTGCCATGCGAGGGAGTCTGCCATCCCCTCAAGGACCCAGCGACGAGGAATGGCCCCAAAGGCATCAGCGAGATCAGCACCATACAAGCAACGGCCAAGTTGGCGCCCCATCGCAATGTCGAGCAGGAACCAGTGGCTTGATTCGTTTGCGGGGTCGAGGCTGATATGATCAGATTGGTGAGGTCCAGTGTTCAGATTGAGTTCGAAGGCGGGATGGCGTTGGGCAGGATTGACTGAGCCTTGAGCGTACACGACGAACTCAAGTTTAGTGGCGGGACACGGCAAACTAGCCTGAGTCAAACGAGATATTATAGCCTTCTTCTCATCGGCTTTGAGTGGACTTTTGACGATCGCCTGCACGTCGAGGTCGCTGAGGCCAGGCTGATAGGCGCCATAGCTAGCGGAGCCGAAAAGGTACACTCCGACGAGTTGATCTTTCAGATGTTCGGCGAGACGCTTGACGAGTTCACCAAGATAAGCTTGTACTTCTTTTGGTAGGTCGCTCTCCATTGCAGCTTCAACGTTCGTTAGCATGGTCAACTTTAACGCCATTCAAAGATGCATACAGTGTTTTGGTAGAACGGGAGTAGTATTGATGCGCTTGTAAGCGGTCAGCGATTTCTAGACAGGCAACAGGACTTTGAAGAACCTCAGTATACAGCAAAAGCAATACTGTGATATGAGAGATGAGTGGCTTGAAAGAAATCAGAGTCAGAGGGGGACAGCGGGAAGCCAGATACGTCCCACAAATGCGGGGATAAAGGATATAAGCCTGAGGCAAACATAATAATTAATACCTTGAGTCACCAGGTCCATAACTAAGGTACCTTATGTATCAGAGTAAGTGAAATGTTTATAACATAAAGAAGAAAGCTGAGTGGCGTCCGAAGTTTGTATCATTCTAAGGCATTTCCCCAGTTGCTGACTGTCCTTCCGAAGTTTGAGCATGCACCCAAACCTGTTCGAGTTTTTAGAAGCAAAATAAAATTTCTCTCAATTCCTCTATAACCTCTACATCCTGTAAATCCTCGATAATTCGTAGTATAGCCAGTCTTTCTGTCTAGGTTGCAAGATGAATCTCGACCTTTGAACAATAATAAAGAATGTCCCTGTAGCGTAGCTTGCTAGTGTTGTTGCTCAGTGCATGTCCCCAAGCTGGGTTTCCGCGTCCAAATTGTTGCACTGTTGCATATTATCTTTGTTGATGGTAGCGGAGGGGTGAAAGAAATTGAATAGTAGGGAAACAAGAAGCATCAGAGTACCGTCGAATATATAGATGTAAGCCTCTTTGGCCATCAGTTCACCGTCCTCACCCATGACGTATTCAATGACTCGAAAGATAGAGCGAATCATAATAAGACCGCTAGAAATATAGAGTACTATGAGGAGCCTCTTCCAGGGAGCTCGAATCTTTAGGCTAGCGACCGGAGGCATCTTGTGAATTCGGCGGTGGAAAATGACTGTAACAATAATAAACATGCCGAAGAAAATAAGCTGGATAAAAAGACCAATGATAATTATCATCTGGCCTCTATCCTTTGCTGACTTGCTGTCAGCCCCGGCAAGCATGCCGCCACCTGAGCTAGTCAGCAAATGATCGACATAGGTCCAGTATGTTGCCTACCCATTCCCTGAGCAGCAATAGAAGCAACATCTCCGAAGAGAAAGATCTTGGTCAGCCAGTTTAACCTGACTATGGAGAAACTATCGGCCCTGAGGAGCCTAATAAGGCGTCCGAGGACCATGTAGATGGAGGCGGCGTAGAAAGGAGGGCCGAGCAGAAGGAATAGAGCTTGGATGATGTATGGTCTAGCTGTCCATTTGCCTGAGGGCTCGGAAGCGTTCACGGTTCTGCCTGTATATCCAATGATCTCGACTGCGTGATCGATTCATTAGCTCATTCTCGATTCGCTGGTTGGGAGGAGGGGAGTTGTACCGATAGAACCGGCAACGAATGGGATGAAATACCATGATCTGAGCCGTATGACCTGGTACGTATGGTAGATGCCTGAGAGGGAAAATGCAACAATGAAAATGACAGCCGCCGCCATGGACGGGTCGTAGTGATAGCGGGTATTGCCTTCTGCCATCTCGTATATTGGGTGATTTGAATGCGCTTTGGCTTTGCTATGATTGATGCGTATGGATGGCTAGATAAGTTTGAATAAAGAGTATAGTTAGTCTCTCTAGTCTTGGACATCGAGGTCTTATATAAAGACATCATGTGCTGTGATATTGCTTGACCAATACCATGGCGAAGCGAGAACGAGCGTGACTGACGTCGTCCTGCAATAACATTAATTTAAGATAAGCTTATTGATAGTGTGGAATGGAATAAAGTTTCTACCTCTTTGTGTCCCTTACCGTTCCTAAGTAGTGAACTACCAGGACAGGGGACATATTAATAAGCCGTAAGGATGGAGCATCTCGTTATCGGACTTTTGTCCAATTTGATGGATCAAGGATGCTAAAAATAGTTGAAAGCTATTGATGATAAGAGCTTACACAGCCCGATCAGCGCTCATGTCACCTATAGCATCGCCACATTGTTTATGGCAAATCAAAGCCGTGACACTCTATCGGCTTTACAGATCGAAAGTTGGATCATTGTAGGTTCTACTGTGGAGCACGTATAATGCCTCCCCTGACGTTACATCATTGTCATGAGCTAGGTGCATAGAGTCTAAATGAGCTGAAAACCACTTGACTCTGTCTTGATTAGCCTACGAAGCATTCTAGATCAGAAACACGTATCTACACCAAAGGCGCAGGGTATTACATACTGCTGAATCAAAGAAGGTCATTCGTTCAGCTTTCTACAACCATATCCTGATCAAGATCCAACACCATTCTTTTTGGCCATTCAATCAACGTTTCCCACTGACTCCCTTCCAAAGATTTGCAAACACACTTCATCAAAGACTCTGCCCAACCTTCCAACGCCCAACAACTTGCTTCAGCCGTCTGTAACACTGTGCAGTAGAAGGCCAGGACAACCAATGCTGACGGGTGACGTTGGCGAAGCGAAGCGATGTATTCCATTTCAAGGAGGATGGGCCAAGAGAAAGACGCTCGCAATGAAGCAGTTGACGTGGGTGAAGGCCTCCTAAGGATATGAAGGGTACCTTGGCCGCTTCAACTCAACGCTTTCCAACTATCGAAACCCAACGGGGACTCTCCACGCTACTCTGGACATAGTCAGAGTACTGAGACAAGTCATCACAGCGTAATGAGACACTTGTGAGACTTTGGAGCGATCAATGTGTAATTTTCCAACTCCATGTCGTCTTTAGTCATCGATGGATGAACCTGAGCTCCCCGAAACTTGCGAAAGAAAGCTGCTGTGGTGACGCGAAGCTCCATGTAGGCGAGGTGAATGCCAATGCAGACTGTTCCATTTTAGAATCACAATAAGTTAGATGTGAGTGGACGGTATCTTACTTCCGGGTCCTCCTCCAAACGGAATGTATGCATCTTGCATTTCAGCTGTTGGGTTAAGCCAGCGATCTGGGTCAAACCTTGGCAACCATGTCAGCGATCTTCCCTTCGGCGGTCTTGAGTTTAGTCTTTACCTATATGGGTTTGGAAACACCTCGGGTAGTCGGTGTAAGGAGGATGCCTGCGTGGAAACGGTGACGGTGTCAGGGATCACGTAGCCACATGTTTCCCAGCCGTCTTCTGGAACGTCCCTTTGATGCGCCCCAGATGCAGCTCCATAAAGTCTCAAAGAATCCCTTACTACCGCGTTCAAATATGGCAATTTGACAAGGTCAGCATCTCTAAAGTCTGCAGAGAGCAGTGATACTTCCTCCTCCAGTCGTGCTCGTATTCCAGGACTGCAAAACCGACCAGACTAGATATGTCAGAGTGTTTGAAGTAGTGTCGGTTCCTGTGATCATAAGTTCTGCTGCCTCTTGCTGCATCTCGAGATCTGTTAAGGCATTCTCTTTGTTCTTCGGATTCATGATCTTGTCAAAGAATATTGGGGTATCGAGCGAGCCTGTGAGCTGAGCTAGCTGTAGACGGCGGATCGATTCTTCCCCATATTTGAGAATTCGCTGAAACCTCTCTGAGAATTTCTTAACCTGAGGCAGTGGAAGCAAGAACATCAAGTCGAAGAGTGGAGAGAGCTCGATCCTTTTGTTGACTGTTGGCATTACAGCTTGTAAATCTTCAACGTACTGGCTTCTCTAAAAGGCAAGGGGTTAGTAATGGTGACATTTGAAGGGCTTTGTACATACTCTGCCTTGCTCAAGCATTCAGAATGAACTACCAAATGTCAAATCACCAATGATATCAGTCGCCATGAAGCTGAACCATTTATGGCAGTCAGTATATCCTATGCCTCGATATTCCTTGTCCATCTAACTCATCGCCAAGTCTACTTTTGCACGGATCAAGGGCTCAAAAGCGGGTAGAGACGAGTTGCTCAAGGGGTGCGCAAGCAGTCGACGTCGGCGGGCGTGTTTTTCACAATTAACTTTGACAGCTTTGGGATTATTGATTCCCACGTCTGTTGGGCTGATGCGGACAACAGGACCTTGATGCATGCCTTGTTAGCGATGGGCACCGCCATGATCCACCGGGGCATTACTCACCATATTTAGTAAGAGAGAATCTATGTACTGCATGCGCCGACCAGAAAGTGTGTGATATTTGACGACTAGGTTCGTCCACCGTCCTATGGCAGGCCCAAGTATTTTCGACAGCGGGCCATAAAAAGCAGCCTTCACTTTTGCGACAGCCTGTTAAGCATCAGCACGATAAACCAGATACAACCGACAATTGAATTTGCCCAAGTGCGCCTACATAATAGAGTATTAAAGCTGTGCACGCAGCAAGACAGTAGCCGGCCAGTGAGTGGGACAGCATTGTTGCTATCAAATCCGATGCAATGTTGACGATCAGGACAAGCAATATGTGAGAGTTGAGACAGGTTATGAGCCACGGTCAGGATCTTACAACAGAAGATCTAGCCAAACGCAACCGACTCTTTAGCCTCTTAAATATCTGCAGTATTCCTTCCATCTCCCCGCACAGGCTCGGAAAGGGTTTTACTCATCCACCCGGATACATCACCCGGAGTGCATCAGAATTCGGCTTCTTGTGGGGTAACAACCGCTTTAAATTCCGAAGTGAGTATGACATACAACATAATGCTTAAGTCCGTCAGTCTTTACAGATCGGAGTTTACATCTCAGTCTACGAGGCGTATAGTGCCATGAGGTAAATGGGGACTTGAGTAGCATATGAATCTTATACAGCTGGATAGAGATGTGCGCTAACGGTTGATATACAAAGCTTCACAAATTTTGGATATTACGGATATATCTTGATCATAAGAATACCCTTGAGCATGATATACTTTTCTGGTTGTACTAGAACTCTTGACTTTCTGCGGTTTATCTATCTCTGGCTGTCAATAACAGGAAGTGTAATCCAGCTAGCCTCGCCGCCGACCGTAATAACATTGTTTCCATCGAATATCTTAGGATCGCGATCATCCGGATGTTCATGAGAGAACTTCCCTACACCCTGTGTGTCATGACCAGCAATCTCGAGCACCAAAGTTTCTCCAGGCTCAAGGACCACATTTGTAGGCCAGATCTCAACATCTACCTCATACTTCTGGTTCTCCTCGACTGGTTGCACGTCAGATGAGTAGTAATTGCGGTAAGGCAAATATTCCGTGTAGTTTGTTGCTCTCATCCACTTTGCGCAGGGAGACTCGCTGCCAGCCTTTCACGATGGGAACGGGGTCGCCCATCGTGCCGGTGTAGAAGACTTCTTCACCTTTGGCATTGATCTTGCGAAGCGTGATAAACAGGTCGATATCTGATGGGGGAGTAACAGCAGCCGACTTTCGAGTTGCAGCTATGGTTAAATGGGCGACGATATTGCCTGTGATTTCCAGAGTAGAAGAGGACTTGTATGCAAACTGGATAGGCTCGCTGTGGATGTATTAGCGCTGGACTCCTCGATATGTTCAGACAATATCACTTACCCATTCAGAGCATCATACTCGATTGTGTTAATTGAGGACAACGGCTTCGTGCTCAATGCGTTGTCAGGAGTCAGGTAGAACCTTGTATAGTTGGTCCCAGGTAATGGCCAATCTGCCTCGTCTCTAATGGGGAAACCTCGTTCTCGCTCAGGGTCATCAACGCCAGCCTCACCCTTTCGCAAAGTAAGACGAACCCTCGGTTGCTTGCCAGACTTCCAGCCATCTTTATCGTCATCTTTCAGAAACGAGTTGAAGAAGGATAGTTGGAGTTCAGCTGACTCAGGGTAGTAAAAGGGTAAGTCATGTCTTCCGACAATGAAGTGGAGAAACTCGTACTTGGAGCTGGCGCGGATCCAACCGAGAACGTTTCCTCGGAGGTGAAGCAGGATGCCTCCCTTCATGCCATGTCAGTATTATGTTTCAGGTCTTGTAAAAACTGTCTTACGTACCCAATTGGCGACACTGAGCAGAGGAACCTCGATAGCCTCGACATCAAAGTCTCGAGTACGATAATATTCCTCGTCACGAAACTTGTGTACAGCAGTGTCTACTGTCTGGTTTCGACGATTCTTGAGTAAGGTCTTCTCGTCAAGGTCACCTTCGAGAGTATCCTCGCCCCAGCTTCTGGCGCTGCGGCCTGGCTTGCCGTACTGGCATGGACTAACTCCATTGTTCCACCAGAAATCTGGATTAAACCCTTGTCAGTAGTGCTGATTGAGCGTAAACTCCCATCCGTAGCTTACCAATGAACCTGTCCGGGATAATACCTCCATGTCTTACACGGTCCCGGTAGTAATCACTCATACCCTCCCATGGAATAATAGCAGCTAGTCCCTTAGGCTTCCTCGCAGCGACTCTCCATTGTGTACCGGCATCGTAGCTGATTCCAAGAAGGCCAACCTTACCCGAAGACCACTCTTGCTCGGCAGCCCACTCAATGACATCAAAGAAAGCTTCACTTGTACCTCGAGACATAGTATCAAGGAGGCCAGGACTTTGGCCAGCTCCTCTTTCGTCAACCCTCAAAACGATGTAACCCTTGCTTGTCCAATAGGCAGGATCGGGTGTCTCCCAAGCTGCATGGGTGGACTTCATCTCGGGGTTTAGCTGTTCCCAGCTTTTCTTGTAGAATACCTCGTAGCGGACACCTTTTCCATCTTTTGCATCATGTTAGTAATTATACAAGGCGCATATAAGCTCTGGTGGGGAGTTCAACGTACACGGGCCGTCCGTAGCGATAACAGGGTATGTCTTGTCCCCAAAGGGAGCCGCATCCTTGGGCAGAAAGACATTTGCTCGAAGAAGGCCCTTCTCATATGTCTTGAGTGGGATATCAATATTCTTGATAAAGACATAGGGAAAGCTATCGTTGTCGATTGTGAGGTACTTGTTCTCAGCCATAGTTACTGATCTTCAGATGATAGGATGTTGATGACTCATGTGACCAGCCTCATTCAAATGCATCCATTTGTTTGCATTTATTTATTATTGAACTTTTAATGCGTCTGATCTTCCAAGTTAATGTCTGTGCCACCAATGGGTCCTCGCTTGCGTGATACCGGAGATATCCCCGTAATTACTCATGTCTGAATTCTGGCATGGGTGCTGTGGTCCCGACCCGACGACTCACCTGAGCAATCCGCAATGAAAACAAGAACCCTAACTAAAGACCCTTGGCATTCGAAGAATACCACCATATCGGAGTTCTGGTCCCGGAACTCTGAGAAAGTATTAGCTCCGTTGCCGGTGATGATTTAGTTTGCTCTCCAACGCGCTTCCCATCAGCAAATTGTCAACATCAGTATTGTAACAGCCAACACCGCCGAAATGTCTACTACCCAAACATCTACAACCAACGCCCGTGGCAGGCATTTGCAGCTTCAACCCGACTCATCTATAGAGAATGCTTTGCAGGATTACAAGATCCACCACTCATCTCATCAATCTTCATCAACCGTTGACCAGCAGAGCAGCGACCATAATATCGTGATTGTCGCCGGGATCCCACGAGAAGCTCAACCAAGTGAATTTGACTCGTCTTTAGCTCCTCATCCCACAGTGCCATACCCGGTATCGAACCCAGGGTGGTGGACCGACACTTTTCGGCGCGTTCCTGATTATCGGCCTATCAATCAGCACCTTGATCTCAATGACGATCAGGAAGGTATCGTGGACCCATTCGAACTTGGGATCAGCTTGGGCATTGACACCAGCTGCTCGTAGCATGTCGATGACACGTTGCCCTCCTTCAAGGTCTGCTACCATTTTGTATGGCATGTACCGAGCTTCCGTGACGCTGCCCACAGGATCTTTCTTCGCGTCGGGATTCATGCTCACTCGAACTGTATCATAAGGAGAGTCCCAGTGAGCACCCTAATAGTTATTAGTCTTCGTTATTTTCTGGTCAAGTTTGTTCGACGAACCATCATGACAATACGCTTGACTCCACGCCTAAGGCATTCATTGCCAATATTTTCCCAAATTCGCGCTGGCTCTGACTCTTCTCCAAGCATCATGGTAGATCCATGAGCAAATAGAAAGACCGGAGTCGGCTCTTTTGCGTGTCGTTAGCTCCATGCCACATTTGCTGGACTTAAAAAATGACTTACTCTTTTTCTGTGCTGGTAAGCTACCCATGTTGACTGTGAAGATGCTTGCTGTGTTGCTTCAGTGTCGATTGCTAACCAATATGTCGTGGTCGCTTCGGAGTTATCTGAAGGCATCGAAATTTATTTCTTATTGGCCAGGTCCCCGAAACTCCCGAACCTTCGTGATGACATGAAAAGTCTATATAGAAAAGTTCGGAATATGTGACACGCAGTGTCACATCACGACTCTCGTTTGGTTTCGTGTGGAGCCGAGCCGAAGCCCCTGCATCACGGGGCGGAAGTGTCGGTCATGATTCTACCGAAGCGCAACACGTCGACAACGCGTAGATCAAATGTGTTTATTTTTATGTTAGAATAGAGTTGAAAAGCTTCCAATTGAGCCGTCAAAACCCCCATCGACAAGAACCGGATAAGCGCCGCAACAATGGCCTCAGCATTGCATCAATATCGCACCGTTAGCGCAGCCTGGGCGGACGGACGACTTGAGAATGTACTACAGCGACAGAAAGAGCTTGCTTTGCTACATTCCAACATCAAAGGTTCCTCTACGGATCTGATCAAAGCCATCTGTGATGGTGAGCGCTTCTACTACATACTTGGCAGTTGGTGTCGGTAGACTGACAATTTTGCGACAGATCTCCAAACCTCGAAAGCAAGCGCAGCTGATGAACTTCAACTGGCTCTCGATTCGATCAAACATCTCTACGACGACCTAGACTTTCCGAGCACATTGGCCATGGAGAAGCAGGTCAGGAAGGGGGCCAGCTCATCTAGCAACTTGATCGCTCTAGGTCCCGTTCTAATCGATCCCTCTCCCTACTCGCCATTTCTGAGCGTAATTGCACCGCTCGCTGCGGCTGTAGCAGCTGGGAGCTCCGCCATCGTACTCGCCCCATCAGCCTCCGGCAACCTCAATACCGAGCTTCGCACCCTTATCAACAAGAGTTTGGACGTCGAAGCCTTTGTCATAACAGAGAGTGACTCAGCTGATATCCGTCGAGAGCTCAGCAAACAGCACTTTGGCGCTGCTGCCCTCCAGAACTTGCCCCTGCGTGACGACCTATTCACGTCTCTTTACAAAACAAACCTATTGATCAGAGTGCTTTCGCCCCCTTCAAGAATCTCCGCTGCGTTTGTTGATCGCCCTGTCCAAGATCTCGGAGCTGTCGCGAGTCACCTTATATCCTCTGGTCCCTCCTCCCTAGATCCATTGCCTTCCGCTGGCGGAAATCTTCCGCCTCGGAATAAGCACAAATTCAGCAGCCCCACATAGCCATACTGTAGAAAAGGCTTGAAAGCTGGATGATTGGGTGCAAAGGCTAGACACGGTTACTTTTTCGCATCAATTACCACAAAATCTCCAAGCGACTATTGACACTAAGTCTCATAAGCGCACATTGATGTGTCTGACTCATTCTGTTCAAATGTTTCCCGGTAAAAGATTCCAACAGTATCCATACTCCACAAGGAGACGATACAGTACCTCGTTACGGATCTGAGCTGGTGGGGCCGCGTGGGCGAGCCGGTCACCAGAGCTTGCTTGATGTTACGACGCGCGTGGATGACAACGCTACGCCTTTGACCCGAGACAGTTCGCGATTTGGCCTTTTATACTACTCGCTTACCGAGCTTCTTATGGAGTACGAGGGAGATTCACAAGCACTCTTCACAAAACCTCTGAATCGGACACCATGGGTCTCAACGCTGGCAGTTCGCTGAGAAGCGTCGTCACCCACCACAAGGGCCAGAACTCTGCAGTCTTGTCAGATGAAGAGCTGAAACTTACTTCGGGCTTTGGAAGCAACGCGGTTACCATCTGGAGAAATGACAAGTACCCAGCTGAGCTGGTTGACAAGGATCCTGTCAGCACCGATCCAGTAATCTATACGCCCGGCTCACTTATTTGAGTCGTTGACTTTCCGCCAAATTCCTCAGGTCACAATCATAGAACAGCATCGCTTGACTATGGAATTGTGTTTGAGGGTGAGCTGGAGATGGTGTTGGCAGATGGTTCCAAGACCATTGTTCGTGCAGGCGACATCATTGTGCAACAGGCGGTAAGTGATGTACGTTCAAGTTCATTTGAGTTGATGCTGACATAGTATCTGTAAGACGTTACATCAGTGGAACAACTTGACGGACAAGCCAGCTCGTGTCATCTTTGTGTTGTTGCCATCCGAAAAGACTGTCAATGGCGTCAATGTATCAGAGGCTGGTGTCCCCGAGAAATATCTTCCGAAGATTTCATGAGAATCGGAGCATGTACCTAGCTGGCGCTTGGGGGTTGCAACAGACTATGGTTGCAGAAATACTTAATCTAGCACATAACACGTCTTAGAACGAAGACTGAAATAAACATTACAGTGGCTGCTACTCGCTCTATACTCAGTGGATTCTCTACCATTCACGAGGCACTTGATTGCTTGGCAAAGTGTTTAAATATGAAGCTAGAGAGTCTTGAAGTCTCTAACAATGAAAAGATGATTGCTATAGTGTATCTCGCGATATCTTACTACGATGAATGGACAAAAGTCGACTTTTTTGTCCATATTATCGAATTGTTACATGTTCAGGGTGGAATATACAGTATCTATAGAGCCTGAGTTACACGTCACTTGTGGCTCGGGTCCCGTGAGTTTGTAAATGTAATAGCAGGAATCTTGTTTTCTAGCTAGTAATGTGTAAAATATCTATAGTCTACTGAGGATTCTTTTCAATGACGCGAGTAACAAGGTCACTAAAAAATGTCTAATTAGCATCTTTCTGCTTAAAGCTCAAGTTCAGCATCAACTTACGTGTCCATGTACGCCCTTACGGTTGCGATCTTGCCGCTATCATTGAAGCCCAGTACCCAGGTATATTCGTTAGGGAAAGGGTCGCCGCTCTTAGTCTGCGTCTTAACGGCCTTCAGCTCCACGGCAGCTTGGTTGCCCTCGATGATAATGTTCTGAACAACGAGATGGAGGGGACCTGCCCAAGTGGATGACAAAGCCCTTGTCCCCTGTTGGAACTCCTCAATGGACTTGTAGCGACCAGAGACCTTGCAGTGGGTGCCTATGCTACAGTGAGCTAGAATGAACCAGAAACTAAGTCATTAGGAGATGGGCCATACCTTTTACAGTCCAGTCGACGTTGGGCTCGACGTGGGGCCAGAAGCTGGCCATATCGCCCTTGCTAGGGCCTGCAAAGATATTTCGGACGTGCTCGTGGGTAACCATCTTGTCAGTCTTGGTAGCGATCAACTGAGAATTTACTGTAAAACAGTATGCGATGTGTTTGTTCTGCCAGACAAACAATTGTTTCTATGGTGTGCTGATTTTTAAATATGATTCCAATGTGGGGTTCGAGGTACAGCCCCAACGTTGCAATGGACTTTTGTCCTTAACTCCGTGTTTCCAGTCACCGGGCTCGTCTTTCCGAGAGTTGACATGACCGTGTGGGGAGGGCCCGAGGATTCAAAGTGAGCCTAGATTCCCCGCGTTGGACGCCACAACGCGGGGAAGTTCTCATGCGTGGAGCCGAGATGGAGGAGTGACATGTTTGCTGTATGGGAGGATTTTGGGAGGCTTGTTTCCGAATTTACGAAGAGAAACTGAGCGATTGGTGCAAATTGTAATGGATGTTGGCTTGGAAAATGATGTTGACAATCGTGATGGGTGTCTAGCAGAGGGAAAGAAGTCGGCTACGGTCTAAGCGTCAGTTAGTTTAGTCTCAGAACGATTTCAGCTTATAACGATGGTCTCCCAGTATGCCCCAAAGGGGATACGGAAATACCTTGGTCTTTGAACAAACCTGCTATCTTTAACCACAGTGAAAATGCCTCTCAAAGTTATAATCGCCGGTGCAGGCTTGGGTGGCCTGGGTGCCGCTATCGCCATGGCCCGCGCTGGCCATAACGTAGAGGTACGATTCTATAGTCTACACCGTCATGGCCCATTGGAAGCTGACAGAAGTAGATTTTCGAACAATCAAGATTTCTTAACGAGATCGGTGCCGCGATTCACATTGCCCCCAACGCAACCAGGGTTCTCAAGTCCTGGGACATCGACTTTACCGAGCTACAAGCCGTCTTGTGCAACGCAACGCCATCAAGATCTACAACCATATGGGGAAGCCCATAGTTGTCACCGCGGTTAGTCATTGAAAGAAATCTGTGTAGCTATGTACACTAACGCTCTGACTATCATAAGAAACTCGAAGAACTTCAGAAGAGTACTGGCACCAAGAACGAATGGCTCTTGACTCACCGCGTCGACCTGCACAACACTCTTCGCAAGGTAGCCACGGAAAAGACATTCGCGGGGACGATCAAGATTCACACTGCAAGCAAGGTGATCAACGCAGTATGTACATGTCTGACACTATCTCGGCCTCCTTGACTGACAATACGAAGGACGCAGAAAAGGGCGAAATTACTTTGGCGAGCGGAGTCAAACACGGAGGTCACTTACTAATCGGAGCAGATGGTGTCCATGTGCGTTACATCTTCGCCCTGGGAGTCAAGAACTTTACTAATTTTGTATAGTCCAAGGTTGTTTGCTCCGTTGCAGGAAGTCCTCCTGTCCGTGTGAGTACAAAACAAAACGTATTCCGATTCCTGGTCCCGATTGACAAGCTCATGGCCAACCCCATCACCGGTCCTTTTTTTGAAAAGCTTGGTTTCGACTGCCAATACGTGTTTACCACCAGGGATCGAAGAATGGTGGTCTACCCATGCCGGAATGCCAAGTTGCTCAACATCGTCGCTATGCACCCCGCTGAAGATGCTGGCCTCGACTCAGAGTCCTCGTGGCTGGCAGGTGGAAGAGTGGAGGATTTGCTCGAAGTCTACAAGGAATTCGGACCTGAGCTTATCCAGATGTGCAGGATTGGGGAAGACCTGAAACTGTGGAGCTTGGCTACGAGAGACCCCCCTACTCAGTTCTACAAGGGCAGAACCGTGCTGCTCGGTGATGCAGCTCATCCCATGCTCCCACGTAAGTCACCACGAGAGGTTTTTAATATTATAGACCTGTTAACAGTATCTTAGATCAAGGACAAGGCGGAGCGCAATCATTCGAAGATGCAGCTGCTCTTGGAGTTCTGTTCCCCGCCGACACGAAGGTGGACGATGTCCCTCAGCGGCTTAAGCTTTACAATAAGCTCCGCTATCCACGATCCGTGACTGTTATGTTCATGTCAAAGATCAACGATGAGAGGCGCGGCGAGATGATGGACGATCTTCGCAAGTTTGTCCCCAATGCGGAACTCCCTCCCAATATCTTCCCCTATCTGTGGAATAATTTTGTCCTCGACGACGCGAAAGAGGCTCTTGCAGCAGCAGCCTGATCGCCAAGTCTAGTCAGAGATAGTGTATATAGTGCTATGGAAAAGAGCTGTCGTAAATCATGTCACCAATGTCCTTCTCCTCATTTTACAGATAACTGTTCCGTGCATGTCATGTACACGATTTGATGATATCGTACTTCATCCAGTTATTCATAACTTCGGCTCACATTTAAACAGTAGTATGAGTGATGACCACTAAAATCCGTACTTCGCAAGCTCAATATGTCATGATACGAATAATCTGATTATTGATAGTGGTTCGGGGTGCCATACTCTCCCGCGACTCAGTATGACAAGGTCATTCAATTCTCAATGTGCATCCATAGATGGAAAATCCAAACCCGAGGTCAGCGTGCCAGTCTCGCTTCGGATACATCAACGGTAGCCTTTTGCTTACAAATGCCGAGTGGGCGCCGGATCAGGGTCACTTCGGGGCCGACTCCATCGGATCGCCATGACATGCAGGCAACCTTCTTGGGAAGCGAAGCGAAGTACGGCCCTGCAACTTCAGAGGAAGCCAGTGACCTTAAGCCCTACAATTTACATTATTACCACGTGTATTAATAGAATAAGTGTCAATATCAGTCGCACCATAATCGGCGCTACATAGCAACATTTAACAGCTTCACAAAAGAGATCATCGATCAGCATGACAGTCACTGCACAGCAACTCGATGAGACTTTGTCGTCGGCTAATTTGGCTAAGGACAAGTTCACACCCATTGACCATTCCAACATCCCGTTCGAGGAGGAAGAATGGCCTGTAATGATAATTGGCTCCAGCATGGTTGGAAAGACCCTTGGTCTTCTCCTCGGGTATCATGGGTAAGATCAAATATTTGACTGCCTATAGTTAGACCAGCAAGCTGACCCTGGATCTCAGTATCAAGTCGGTCTCGTTTGATCGTCACTCCAAAGCCGGAGCTCACCCCCGGGCAGCAGGTCTCAATTTTCGCACCAGCGAAATCCTCCGGCAATTGGGTTTGGAGGAGTTCACTCTAGAGCAAAGTGGCAAAGAGTTTGATCTCAACGCTGGGATGCTTATCGTTGAGAAACTTGTGGGTGGTAAAGTTATAAAACACTTTCAAGAGCATGACCCTGAGCATGTGAAGAGCTTTACCCCTTCCAACTGGGTATGGATATCGCAAAGAATGTGACTATTTCGTCAAAGGCATTGAGAACGATTGGCCAAGCACCCAGAAAGTACGAGGATCTCTTGTCGGGTTCAATCTAGTAAGTGACTTTCTGCCTTTATACAACGCCGTGATTCAGTTCTGACGCAGATCAGCCCAACATCAGCAATGTCCCCCTAGAATCATATCCTATCCCCAACACAAAGCACACAAAGCTCTACCTCGGTCCAGGCGAGAAACTTGAGACAGCCTCACCAAAGGATCCAAGCACCATGTCGTATGATGCACCGTACCTCTCCAAGCACCCTCTCGAAGGCGGTGAGGAGGTACTCTTCAGGTACAGGTTCACCAAGAAGACATGGCTTATTGGCTACTCATGGCTCAACATCAGCATCTCCAACGATGGCGATGATGATATTGACGTTTTTGCTCAACTTGGTAAGCAGGATGCTTCAGGAACTCAGTTGGTTAACATGAACGTTCCTTTGAAGGACCTCATTCCTCCTGTCGAGAAGCACACAGACGCAGCAGACACATGTTTCCTCAAGTATCTTGGTCCCACAGGCTCTCTGAGAGGTAGCCATGCTGTGACAAAGGTGACACCTAAGCCTGGAAGGTTCACTGGTGACTGGCCTGAGTATACCAACGCCAGTCGAAAGGCTATTCCTGCTGGCACTGTTGCCAAGCTGGAGGTTCCCATCTGGCCGACTGGTATCATCTTTGAGGAGGGAGAGTATCTGACTTCGAAGGTTTCAGGCCATTATATGAGTTTCATGGAATTTGACTTCTTGTACGGAGCTGCTCATGCGAACAAGGGTCGTCATACCATTCATATTGGGGCCGACTCGGACAGTCATCTAGTAGTTCCTTTATTGAACCCTCTGGCTTAGATTTTGATAGGTTGATCGATCCACAGTGTATCCCTCTTCTTCAATACGAAATCACTATCTCATATTGTATATTCTCTTTCTTGCTTAGCAAAATAGAAGTAGAGAACATTGACATTAGAGAATGTAGCCCCTTGCTGCATATCCTTGGTCCTTGACTGCATATAAAACCACTGTTCGCGTTTTCTTGCCAATGCTATTGCATACGTTGCACAAGAAGACAATGATCTTTCCTACGCGAAGTCGCAGTCCTCGTGAACACCACCAATCTTTTTATTACCAACGCTTCTAGAGAATGTGAGAGAAATCGCGTTGTTTGGAACGACGGAAAGTATAGAAGCTTACTTAAGGCTTTCTAATAAGACGCGTTATGATTTTGACGACATGTATTTGGGAACTTGAGAATGAAGTACATAAAGTGGCCCTGGGCTTTGCTTTGTAGCTTAATGCGTACTCGTAGCCGAATTAAGCTCAGGCAATGTCATATAGTAAAGGTTTTCATATCACATATTCAAGAAGGCAGCTGCAAAGCTGAAGATATATAAACTCAACATATGGACTATTTGAGAGCTCCGATCGAGCTCAAGAGGACCGCTCCATCAGGCGTATTTACCTTGATGCTCAGGCCCTGTCCCATTCACACTACAGAAATCTCTTAGCACCATAATGCTGGTGGACATAGGCGGCCTTGGCCCGAATCCACGGTCTGAACACAAGCAACACGATGGTAAAACCAGCTAGCAGAGCCCACTGAATGATCGCCATCTGCAGAAACATCTTTTCCACCCCGACCCTAGCAAGCCAGTTGGAAGCCGTCTTTGTCAGCCCAAAGGGAATGATATGGGTGACAGCGTTCATCAAAGCCGTGACCTCGGCCGCATCATAAGGGTAGCTATCGATGCCGTAGGAGAGTACAGAGGTAGGAATGAGCATGAGACTGGCGGCTTGCATCGCATACCCAACAGCTGGTCCTACATAAGAACCCTTTGTGTATGTGTACCCAAACAGCAATAGACCTGACGACGAGAACAGGAAAGGGACTACCAGAGTTATGAGTCGGTATTCAGGCATATGCTTGCCCTTTCGGCGGCCGATAAACGAGGACACAGTGTCGGTCAATGGCCCAGCGATGGGAAAGGCAATGGCTACACCGACTAAACTCGTGCACGCCCAGTTTCCAAGTTCAGCAGGGCCCCAGAGGAAAGGGGGGACAGCGAACAACTGGTTGGAGATGACTGAGATAGTGGCGACCCTGCAGAAAGTCAGAAATGGATTCGATGGTAGAAGGGCGGTGAGACTTACCAAGCTAATACAATTCCCCACATACCCGCTGAGAGAATCACGATGGGATCAAACATGAACTCAATCTGCAGCAAGAACGAAAGAAGCCACTGTCTCAAGCCACCACCTCGCACGTGGGGATGTCTCAAGTAGAAAGAGTTCTGCTTCCATGTAGTAAGCGAGCTTTGGGTGCGACCTAGGCCAGTGGTCTGGTCAAGGATATCGGCATCGACATCAGCACTAGTAGCGCCCGCCTCAATCTCAACATTGAAAGCACTCTCTGGGCAGAAGAACGCCAGAGTGAGAAAGTTGAAGCCGCTGAGAATAGCGATGAGAATAAAGAACCATTTCCATCCTTTGGCTTCGATCAGGTGGCCGGCGATAAAAGGTCCACCCTGAGCTCCGACAAAGAGACTTGCGGCATACAAGCCCATTGCTTTGGAGTAATTCTTCTCCAAGAAGATTTCTGTAATAAGAGGTGTGAGAGGCTGGCTAGCATTAAGACCAAGGGGCGATATCTTACCTCCTACGACGGCGGGACCAACGGCTTGGACTGCACCAGCACCAAAGGCGCCTAGGATTTGAGCACCGAGCAGGCTGTTCATTGAGCCTGCTTGCGAACACTAGATACATCCAGCCATGAACATTATTTGGGATGCTAGCAGGACCGGTCGTTTTCCAATCACCACGGCAGTCGGAATCCATATGAAGGAACCCAGGCCAATGCAGAGCACAGAGTATGCGACGATATCGCCCGCTTTATCGTAATTGCTGTGGAAACCGTAGACGAGAGGAGTCAATCCGGCAGAAATACCGGTCTGTTTGAATGCAACAGTTAGTCAAGTATGTCGGGGATGGTGGGTTTGGGGCGAAATACCGAATAGAAGTTACCGCAGAATACCATGAAACAAAGATTGGCCAGGACCATCAGCTTAAGGCTCCGATTCCATGTCTTTATGCTACGGTTAGTAGTTGTATAGGGAGTAAAAGGGGCAACACACTTTGGGATGGTCTCGCAGTTCTTGAGCTGCTGGACTGCTTGAGGCTCGGCTGGTATTCTCCACTCTCGACACTTCTGCTTTTTCTGTGCTTGCGGAATCCATCTTGGTGTACTGCCGATACTGCTTTGTAGAATCGTGACCTGGTGAATTGTCGAGAAGGATAAAGGGAGATGTATTGTCATAAATAGTTTTGTGACTGCAAAGAACTGACGCGCGGGTACCACTTCGGTTACCCCACGCGAGTCTAATGAAAGGACGTAATTTGAGGCTATGCTAACTCGGTTCGATCAAGCTTGGAAATTTTATACACTTCTCAAGCTATTTACATGTTTATCAACTCGGTCTCTAGCACAAATCCCTCCCCAGTCATGGTGCAGGTCAATTGCAGGCATCGTGCACGTCCAGACTACCATCTGCCTCAACACCTACATGCACAGTCCCTACACTATATCGAGAAGTGTAAGCACTGCTTCAGCCTTCAGACGACTTGTAACCTTCCAGCTTTTGACGGCTGCATATCACATGATTGAGAGGTCTTAGCTGCAGGGTTGTTAATCTGGGGTACGCTTTAGCGCAGAACGATTTCCACACGATCTGTCGGCTCCACGTCGAAAGCGACAACACTTTGCGGGGGAAAGGGGAAATCGGAAATTCAACTGTCTTTCCGAGCAAGAATCATGCGCTCTTTATAATCACTAGTTCACAACAGAACTGACCGCCAATCTACTTGGAAATCACTACACCAAGGTCCCCGCACATCGTTTTCACAAGTAATTTCGCGCTATACAACGCCACCTGCAAAATGGGTATCAACCGAGTCGTCCAGTTCCAGTTCAAGGCCGATACTAGCAGCGATGCCATCGACAAGGTTAGTATTAAAATATTCATTCTCAAGTCGCGACTGTTAACCCTGTCTTTAGGTGTCCGCCAAGATCCAAGAGATGAGAGACAAGTGCTTGCATCCTGACTCTAAAAAGCCTTACATCCAGCGTGTTCAAGGTGACGCTGATAGTGCCCCAGAGGGCCTTCAGGTGAGATCATCCATGACGTTCATTTCGACCTACATCGCTGATTACAGTAGCAAGGTATCACTCATGCATTCGTCATCCAATTCGACATCCCGGAGGACAGGGACTACTACGCGCTCAAAGACCCAGCCCACCTCGCTGTCGTGGCAGAGCTGGGCCCTTTGGTAGAGAAAGTTCAAATTATTGACCTGCCAAGGAATGATTGAGGAAAGGTTGCGTTATACTACCATTATGTATCAGGATTGTCTCTTCGTAGGAATCTTACAGAGCCATGGCTGCAATGAAAAGTCCTCAGAGCTTAGAACTACATAGTCCTCCGTTGTCAAAGATCGTGAAGACATTCAGTTAGTATATTAATGCAGGATTTTGCCAAGTTCATAACCCAAACCTTTGTCCCAGCATGCATTTACGGTGTTACAGTGTTGACCACATCATCTTCAGCATTGTGAACAGGTTATCTAGTCTATTTCTAGATCAATAAAAATCTTTCAATTCTATCTAATGCTGAGCGGCCTTGGCTAAAACAGCTTTTGATGCCTTGCGTTGGCTTATGCGATCAGCCCACGCCGCCACATTCTTCCTGGAGTCGATGAGTTCTCCAAGGTTCAATCGATTTCGGAGAAACCCTAACCAGGGGACATGAAAGAGGTCAATGAGACTGTAGTCCTACACAAATGGGTCAATATTTGACAGGCAGCTTTATATGTGCTTTGGAGGTCGCGAACCTTTCCAGCCAGATACTCTTGATTCTGCAGTTGCTTCTCATAGTGGTCAAGCGTGGTGCTGAGCAAGCTCTTTTGCTGGTCAACTATTGCTTGGTTGGTATCTCCGAGGTTAAACATTCTAATGAGTCACAGGTTAGCCCAAGCAAAGCTTTAGTTCTTTTAGTAGTTATCTTACTTTTTGAAAATCAGTTCAAAACCAAGAGTGGAGACAGCAGGCTCAAAGTAAGCGTACTCCACGCTAGCAGCTTGTTCGAAAACTGCCAAAGCTTCCGGATCATCGCTAGGCGGAGCAAGGTGCGACTTATGCTTCACGGCTAGGTATCTAACAATGGCTCTGGACTCAAAAATCTCGATTCCATCGTCTTGGAACACTGGGACCTTGGCGAATGGATGATGGTCTCTGACATATTCCGGGTCCTGTCTTGATGTAAGCTACTGGCCTCACAGCTGCGGGGGATGTCTTCACTGACATGGTGCTGTCCCTTGGAGAGATCAATTACTTTCAAGTCATACTCGATGCCTAGCTCCTCCAATACGAGTAGGACTCTCTGGGTGCGAGTCGATGCAACTGTTCCGAGAACGGTTGGGGCCATGTTGAAAGAGGTGTATAAAATGTATATTTACAAGTCAGGCACGCGATTTAGTGATGGGAAATTGGTTGCAATAAGGCTTGAGCATGAGCAGGTATATGAGCTATTAAATTTCAATGTAGATCATATCAGCCCTGGTCGGAAATACGGAATGGAACGAGTATGATGTGAACCAGCGTGGAGCCGATGGAGCCGAGAGGACAGGCATGTCACGAGGCACGTGATAACCTGTCTTTTAAATTGATATTCTTGCTACCTCTGGTGACTGAAACACAGTCTGCTTACGATCGGTGCCGATTGTGAATAGTTAGAATATTTGACGGTATAAAGACCGAGGAACATCCGCATCGGACCTGACACTGCACTGGCCCGTCGCAACTAAGCTGGTTGTCAGCGATATTCTTAATCATAATCATAGCTTGGAATTTCTTTTATTCTCGCCCATGCACCACTAGAACGTGTTTCAATCAGTGTCGCTGGAGGTGAGAGCGGTGAGTTTCTGGTGTTGACGGTGACATTGATGCTTTCCATAACCTCAACATTGGGGGAGCCTTTTCTCGATTGCGTTTGCTCGTCGGTCTATCAGAGCCAGCCTCGGACATTTTTCGCTTCGCATGTGGCTCGTAGTGGCACTCATTATCTTGTTGCCGACATCTTTGACACGGGTGCTCGCCATCGCATCTCACCTTTGATGCGCTGCATGGTTTGCAAGCTTGCGATACTCGACGGCGATCATTTGGACGATCGCGACTGTCTTGACGGTCCGTAGTCAGATGTAGGGTTGTGTGATGACGAGCAAGAGAGTCGCTGCAACGGTCAGCACTGCTGCAGCTCCAAGGCAGCGCAGGTAGGTCGCAACCAGGTCGGCAGGGCTTACTTACACGCGACCAAAGCTTTGTCCACATTCCGAGCATGTGAACGGCTTCTCTTTGTATGGGTGCGCAGGTGTCGCTGGTAGTGTTCCTTGCGCTGAAAGGGGAGATTGCACGTCTCGCATGAGAATTCTAGCTGAGTGCTAGGCGGGCTCATGATTGTGCTACGTCTCAAGCTGTGTGTCTTGACAAAGAGGGTCAGGCGTGAAATGAGAAACAGTTATGTCAAAGACGTCAAAGTTTGGGGGGAAAAGGGCTAGATGCTATTCGATGATCTGTTACCCCGGATTAGATCACCCGCATGCTCCACTTGCTACCCCGGAATTTAGCAGATTCGAGTTCAGATGAGTATTTCGGAAATCGGAAGTCTTCTGATGACCTGCGTTATGAGGGGGCCCAAGACGATTTCTCAACTTGGTCTAGTGTGGTGAGTGGCTTCGAATCTGGCTCGGAGGTTTGGTTCAAATAAGTATTACTAAGCGGCATGGAGTATAAGCATAATCCGCACAATAGAAGTTACCCTGGAGCACACAGATAACAATGCTTCAATGGTATAAACCTTACCTTGAAGCTGCTTTAAAGAGGCCTTTTCAGGTCAACGCCAGTAATGATATTAACATCACATCGCCATGAGCTGCTCGTAATCTACTTGACAAGTAGTATTTAAAGTAAATGCTTATGTTAGCACCATGACGCTACATGTCATGTTTTCAGTGAGCTTCAGCAATAAGATCCATTCTTGTCTTAACGTAGGAACCTCTCTGGAAGCAACTAGGGGTAATAAGGGCATCGCTAATGTCAATCGATAGATAAGCAGCTTTATTTTAGACCAGCTGTTCCCCATAAGCCACGAAGCCTCAACAATTGCATATTGCCAATAAAAGAGTCATTAAGTTTCAAAGCATAACTCGAGTATCGCTTCCAGACAGTAAGACACTTACTCGCGAAAGCGGAGCTTTTAGACGGATAGCTCTGTAATAACGTTGATGGCCATGCTGCAAAAGTCCCTCTTCACCAAATTTCCAAAGGATATGACTTTGGTAACACTTAACTGAAAGAATTTCAGTTGCCACGTTCCATTGTAGATGTCACACGTCTTGTCCCTCACGCAATCGATACAGAGAATGTAGTTTACCACGATTCGAATCGTCAAGGCCTGCCAAATGCAAGGCTCAGCAAAGGCCAAAGCATACACTGACTAGGAGTGGTAGTCCTCGATGCCAGATTTAGTAGACGGTGAAACAGGCTTATAACGATGCAATCAAGTATGATCCGGATGGCATTACCCCGGCGGCGTGTGATGTCGTATAAGCTCAACTGCGCGTATTTCGAGAATGCGAGGGAGGAAATAGTGCATTAAATGGGGCGGGTTAGGCTGTCAAGAAGTACGGTAGTGGTTGCATGCATGGCCAGCGGTATGCCTTGATAAGAAGAGGGGTTCTTTTGCAGATGAGTTCGAGGAAGGTATAGTTCAAAAGTCTGATATCACAGTTCAGGCGAGGGTTTCAGCTTCTGCCGAGACCCGAATGGGGGAATGGCTTGGCTTAAGATGCCACGAGACGGGCGTGCCGATCAGTGGATACTAAAAAGGGGTCTTGCGCCATTGTGCCGGATCATCGTGTTTCTGACTCTGAACTGTCATGTCAGTTATTCGGTTCGGACGATATCAACCGATCTCACGAACCGAGCCGATCATTTGGCCGGGTAAACCCTTCTTGTCATCAACAATCATTAATCTTGAGATACGCTATCTAATTACTACAAAATGAGATTGGAAATGAACTAGACTAAACATTACATCTGGTATCTTCAACACGCCGAACAAAAATGAGAAACAGCTAATCTACACAACCCTGAACTCGACTGTCTTCTTGATCACATTACCCTTGAGGTCCATATCCTCCAGGTTAATTGACCCGTCGCCTTGTGAGGAACCGCCCTCAATAATATGATCTGTAGAATCATTTCGTGTCTTGTGAGTGCGTGTGCCGCCGTCAACACCGACGACATGCTCTGTTCTATTTTGGGCAAAGTCATCCTTCTGGGTTGAGGTGAAGCGACCAGGTTGGCTGCTCTGGTGGATATAGCGATCACGAGAGGAGGGGTAATCCTGGGTGCCGTTGAACTTGAGTTTGGACGAAAGAAGATCGATGCTACAGATGTTAAGTCAATGACCAAAAAGGTACGTGAGGATGAAGAAGGACTTACTATAGCACCATAGAGTACAGGCAGAAGACGGCGTAGAAGAACCGGTCCAGCTGGGTAGCAATGTTCTCCGCCGTCTGGCCAGCCGTCTTGAATGAATGCGTCACAGCGCGAAGGATACCCTGCAGAGCCAGAAGAGCGACTCTTATTTCCGTGCTTCGGGCCAAGTATTGGAAAAGACCACCACTGCGCGCAATCTCGGCAGATGAAGTCTTGGCCGATGTAAAGAGGACGATGAGGAAGTATGCGCTGAGGCATTCGAGCAACGCGATGAGACCGAAGTAGGCGATATGGATATGGTTGATGGTTGTCAAGAGATCCTCATTGCCGGCGAGGATTGATTTGACTCGGAAGGTGATGATGACGACGCGAACGACACAAATACCAGCGATGCCTGACCAGAAAAGCGACATGAAGACCCTCCATCGCGTACCTCGAAGGACTCGTTTTAGGATGATGTAACTGTAGAAAAGAAGACCGGCTTCTTGCAGCTAGTGACCGTCAGCTTAGCACCGCCAACAGAGTTATGCATCAATCATACCAGCCAGAAAATATCAGCAAACACTGAAGCGATCGCAAGCACCATAGCAGGATGCTTCTGGTAATACACGTAGTAACACAATCCATTAGCGATAGCGCCCGCCGCTGACGAAAACATGGGCACAGCGGCGAGGAGCGTCCAATTGGTAATACCGCAGACGAGACATCCCAGCAAGACATTGCCCATGCAGATGGTCATCAAAATAGACCAACTGAGCTCGAAAAACACCGGCACCGCTGCATCCGCCATTGTCGATCAAGGTAACGTCGAAAGGTGGTATGGATGGTAAGAAAGAACGAGTAATGGAAGAGTTGGAGAAAATAGAAGGAAAAAAGAAAAGAAAAAGCAATGTGACACTGATGGCGTTAAATGAAGATCTTGGCCTCGATGATCACCCTCCTTTCCAGCTAGTTGGATCTCAGCTGCACTGCTGTCATATCATAAAGTTCCCGATAATCCCCCTCGTAAAAGGAAAGAGGACGATCAGTTTTTGACCATTGTAAATTAGAGAGGGATACCCTTGATTCCAATGGCGTCGGATACAGTGCACTTCGCGGTAAGAGATTGGCTTGTTGGTCTGCAAAGACATCTGTGCTCAGACTATCCAGACAAGTGAAGTGACGGGTTCTCCGCAAGTGGCAGCCCAACCCATGGGGAGGCGTCAACGGTTGGGTACATCGGTTTCGAACTAACGAGCTTGGTCAAACGAGCCGCGCAGAACTAATCCCGTTCTGTAAGGTCTTGACTCATGCTTCTGCGCGGGGAGAAATGAAGATTGAACACGCATTTATTTAAAGTTTTGACTTCGGCATCTGGTCTAGGCATTTTTCGCTTTCCTTGTCGGTAAGGGGTAAGGTTGAGGAGCCGGGGTAGATCGTTAGTCGGGTTTATTTTCAGCCCTCCTTTACGGTAATTCGTATCAGGATGGTGAACCCCTGTTTCTTTGGAATGAGCTGGACCAAACTCTATCGACCCCCTTCTCTCCTGATGATTTTTAGTAGGGAGATATTGTGTTGTGTTGCTTTTTGTGCTGGGCTATTGCACAAAATGCCTGATTGCATCAGGCCATGTGTTCAATTGCAGGGCTGGTGATAGGGATGGAAAACGCCAGAGGCAGAGATCTAGAATGATTGAGGGCGACTAGCTAACCGAGTGATCCGTCTCCCGATGCGATCAGTGCCCACGGAATGTGGGTGGGTGCGCAGCCGAGTTGCCGTCCGCTCAAGGACAAGGCGTCTTGTTCATGCATCAGCACGTCTCAAAGATAAAGGAATCCTTTAACTCAATCCTTTGCATTAAATACCTCTTCCCTCTTCACGCCATCTCTGTCGCAGCATTTCATTTCATCTGATCTGCTCTAGCATAACCGTTGCGACCGTTGCATTCTTCTGGTTCCTAACTTCCTGGGGTAGAATCAATTCGAGACCCGGGGGGAAATGCCTGATGATAACCTTACTTCCCCTCCCGTGGCCTTGCCCGTATGATAGGCGAAAAGAAGAAAAGACGCAAGCCACAAAATCGGAGCTTCGCCGATGTTGGGAAGACAGCACCGGCGCCACAGACATTCTCACATGTCATCCTGACTGCCGAGTGGCTTTAAGAAGTCAAGGTTGATAGGGTAGCTGGACGGTGATTGATATTAGCGACACCATTCCAAACTACGTATGACTCGAGCGCAGTGGGCCGGCGCTACTGAGTCAATATTGCACATCAAAAATGAGGCTAAAAGGATCATTAGTCAAGATCCGTCTGGACTCTTCTCTGTAGGTAATATTCATGTAGAATGGCGGAAAGAATAGGGGATGAAATGAGGGTTTATTATGTCGCATTGACTGGCGTAGAGTTTTCGGGGTATCGTGGTAGAACACCCCAGTTTTCATCTTGAATAGATTGATAGAGTATCATTGAGATTAAATCCGTCACGATGAGATTTCCCCTTTAGGGTTTAAGCTTTTCGTGAACCCAATCCCTATGCTTAAATTTCCTATCTTCGCGTTATACTCAGCGCCTGGCCTAGCAGCATAGACCCAAGTTATTCCATCTATCCATTTCAAGATGAACACAGGTCAAACGTCAGTTCATGGCACATTCTATGGATGACGGCGGCCCATAAGGTTAAGCTTTAGGCTGCGAACACAGATAATGAATGACACATTCGAGATCACAGCCTGCTAATGACTTGGGACTTGAGAGACGAGAACTTCACGGGTATGCACGGGCCAGCTCCCGGGTTGAGCTTGTTGGTCTTTGCAAAAAGCGAGAGGGTCCAGGAACGCGGAATCTTCCGTGATTTTCAACTAAACCAGTAGTGGGAGAAAAGAAATCCAGAACAGATGGTCGACGATCGAGAGTTGATACGAACTACAGAGTCTATCCACTCTCTCCATGTTTTTACAAAAGCTTAGGGGAGCCCACTATTATTATATCAACTTTATTTCTTATTACATTAGATGCGAGGAATACAACCACCCGGTATTTACCTAAATTGAATTCTCAGCGTGAAGATCATCAAAGACATTATCAGAGAACTCATTAAACCACAACTGTGGAAAAGAATCAAGGTTGAAGAACGGATTCGAGCTCGCATTCGTGTCATGACTCGTCCCATCCAACCCCTCAGCAAAAATGTATCCAAACTCCGTATAAGGGAAAGCCGGTATCTGCGGGGCCTGCTCCGGAAAAGCCGGTAGACTTTGCTCGACTGACGCCGTACCAAGTCCCCTTTTCAGAATATCGATGCTGCGCTGTATGCCGGGGCAGCTAACCGTGATGGCGTTCAAAGCTCTCATAAACATCTTGAATCGCTGGGTGGTATCAGGCCTGCCGTCTTTCATGTCTTGCACGACCACTGTGGCTGCGGTGTAGGTGCAGTAGGCCATGATATATGTGAATCGCTGGAAGCCAAAGGTATTGTCGAGAAGCTGGAGAAGTTGTTCTACGGCTTGAGAGGCTTCTCGGTATGCTTTCCAGCAAGCTGGGTTATTGAGAAACGGCCGGTGAAGTAGGATTATCGTGGTGTGGTATAGCATTCTGAACATATGTTAGATCGGTGATAGTGTCGAGGAATTGTGCACTTACTGCTGGGCTACGAAATGTGTAGGCGGACATGTCGAAGCTTGATAGTCCACTTGCAAAGCTGGTGGTAAACTTGAACGCCAGGAGTAGAGCCTCTCCCTCGTAGTCTGCACAAAGTCCAAGACATCTTTCGTTCGTTTACTTCCATAGATACTGAAAAGAATATCATTGATGATGAGGCTGATCTTGCAAGTATATGCAAAACACAGTAACAGATGCGACGGTCTCGGCTGATAACTCTGGAGGGCTTCATCATCAGGAATGGGATAAGGCGGCCATAACTCGGTCTCTGGCTCCTCTGGCTCAGAAGGGTCCCATTTCGGTGGCTCAGGTAACGACGGCGTTCTTCCAAGATACAGACTCAAAGTCTTGTCCCAGAAAAAGCAAGACCATGCGAGATGACGCCCGAGTTGCATCCATACGATATCCTCAGACTTCCCAGGTGATAGCGAGAAGAGACCGATGTCAACAGCAACTCGAAATGCCATCCCGCCGTACAGCCAAGCTTGCGATACCGATCCTCTACCAATTTCGCGAGCGCTAAATTGCAGCAGTGCTTGAACCAGTGGCATAGATCCTTCTTTGTGTATCTCATGGCTGAACTCCAACTTTGCCCTCGCAAGCAGTTGCCCTGTCAAATGCCTTTCCCTGAAACGCGTTGAATGCAGACATAACACACTCAATAGAAATGGAGAGAAGAATTTGCCTCCTACTGCGGCGTCACGGAGAAACAAAGCTCTTGGGACAAACATAAAGTTTGCGTGGACCCACGTCCAATGCGTCGCGAAAAGACGTCGGATTACATCCTGAGGAATGCTCAGATAAACTGCTGCGCTCTCGACGGCTTGATCCTCCCAGAACTTCAGCTCAGGTGTTTCCATGGGTAGAGGCTGACGAGTTTCAGGGCTGTGAGCCACGGTGATTTGGCCTGTTGTTGCTTGCGATGGCGTATCTGCGGGATCGTGAACCGCGGATGTAGTGTCGTAGAAAGACCGAGTGGGATCTATGTTACCGTCCGCAACTTCAATGGTCGAGAGAGGCTCCATGAGTGTTGGAACTGTCGCGCCCTCTGCCAGAACTGCTGCAATAGCTTGGCGAGGTGCAGTGGTGGTTCCATCCTTGTTCTGTAGGTCTTTGATCGTCTGTTCAAGCTGAGCAATCTTGTCCGCCATAGCGCGAATCTGCGTCATAGGCGGTGGTCTGTCATATTGGCAAGTCTCATTATATGCTATGCATATACCGCAGATGGGCTGGCCTCCATCGCAGCGGACTTTGCGGGCACGACAGTTGTTGCATGTCAATCGGGCTGTTTTCTTTGGGCGGGGCGGAGACTCTCTTCGCTCGCGCCTTGTCTTGGGCATTATGGTGTCTGCTGTGTGGCATATGTGTTCCGTGAGATGCAATATTTTTCCTCCTTGCTCTTGATGGACTTTTGATGCAAGCGGCTCATCGTGGCTTGGTTACTCAAGTGAGGTTGATGACAAGTCGAGATGAAGTGAGCTTTGAGATGACCGATCTCGGAAAAGCTTGAGTCTACTTCGGGTTAGCGTTGTCCACTCTGCAGCATCACCATGAGATGTACGCCATTTCATTGGAGGATGTCAAGTTTCAAGTTACTGGAGATCAAGATCAGTGTAAAGAACATTATACTATTCTACTGCATATGGCTACTGAGGGCAAACTGATATCTAATGCATCTAAGCTACTCTATTCCCCTTCTCCTCCCCTCTTAACAGCGCCATAGTAATCTCTGCAACAGCCATTCCACTCTGACTCTGATTCTCAACCGTCGAAGCTCCAACATGAGGGGTCAAGACAACATTCGGCAACGCCAGCAACTCCGGGTATGTCTCAACAGTCGGAGGCTCAACCACCATGGCATCAAGACCAGCACCATATAGCTTTCCGCTTTTCAGTGCAGTCGACAATGCATCCTCGTCAACGATTCCACCTCGGGCGCAGTTGAGCAGAATTGCACCATCCCTCATGGCGTTGAACTCTGCGGTCGAGATGATGTTCTCGGTATCTTTGGTGAGGGGGAGATGTAGAGTTACGACATCTGACGTGCTCAAGAGATCATGTAGCTTTGATACCTGGCGAAACCTGGTCTTCCCGAAGGTGCTAAGCCACTGCTTTCCATCCGAGAAAGGATCATATGCCACGATATTGCCCTCCATAGCCCCAGCCCACTTCTTAGCAACAGCGAACCCAATATTTCCCATTCCAACAACTCCCAAGGTTTTCTTGAACAAGCTCTTTCCCAGCGTCTGACTCCTCACAATCGCTTCCCCATTTCTTGTTCGACGATCAATCTCAGCAATACGTCGTGACAGCGTCAAAGCCAATGCAAGTGTAAGTTCAGCAACTGCTTCTCCATTGAGACCCGGGGTGTTGTACACTTTTATGCCGGCTTTTGTAGCTGCTTTGAGATCGATGTTGTCGACACCAACGCCTTGCTTGACGATGTATTTCAGCTTCTTGCATTTGGACAGTTCATCTGCGCCGAGACGAGTCTCGCTGCGGAGCATAACTGCAGTGGCATTCTCTGCATACTGATTCTTGTTTAGGTCTATTGGGAGGATGACATTGATGTCGAATGATTGCTGGAGCGCCGCGATGGCGTCTGGATGGTAGGGGTCCAAGACATAGACCGTTGGCTTGGAGTCAGCCATGATGATAAGCGAAAGATGGGAAAGTAGCTGAGGTGTAGATCATAGCACTCTACAAATTCTGGCAGTTTTATTCGCTTTATATACAGAGAAATGAAGTCTTTTGGTTGTCTCGAACCAAGCTTCGTCCGGGATACTTTCCAGGAGATTGTCCCGGACAATCTCCCGGAAACTTGCCGAGAGACCAGTGCGTCCATATCTACCCGCCAAACCCCATATGAAATCTCTTTCTCACAACATATCATATATAAAGGCCTCGGCTTAGCATCAATGATCACTACAAAGTCATTTCACGAGGTCCTCGTCGCCAACCGAACTCCATTCAGACGTTACATCTCTACAACCGCGACCTTATCCACCATGGCATCTCCAGACCTTTCGCTCGCTGAGAAGCTTCGCGCATACTCCACGTAAGTATATAAAAAAGAACATCTCGGTGCTATCATACTGATATGGGTTCTGGTGTAGATGCGATGTATCCGACGCGTTGCTCAAAGTGGGCGTTCCTCATGGTGGTTTTCTTCCCAACTTGGGCATGTGGTCGCCTCTACGACAAGAAGGCGACAAGAAGCTTGTTGGACCTGCGTACACTGTCAAGTTTGTCCGCAACACACAGACTAATGCACCAAAGCTCAAGGAGCATTACGTACGAACCAACGACAATCCTGACAGAAACCACTACTAACGCCTTCATAGATCGACACTATCCCAAAAGATCATGTGGTCTTCATTTCAGCGCCTCATGGTATCTTCAACGCTGTGTATGGTGGTCTTATGAGCACCCGTGCCAAGTACTCTGGAGCTGTCGGCACGGTTGTCGACGGCACATTTCGAGATTTGCAGGATCATCGCACATTAGACTATCCAGTAGGTCGCCCGGAATGTGGTTTCGGTTCCGACTAACAGATTACAGGTCTTCGCTCGCAATGTCGGTACGCCGAGCTTCTATGAGGTTGCTCGCGCAAGTGAGGTACGCGATATTCACTAAACGTACGGCGCTCAGGACTAAAGTATCATAGATCAATGTACCTGTGAAGTTGCAGGACCCCGCCGTTGATGTGACGATTAATCCTGGTGATATCATATTTGGAGATTTGAATGGGGTTGTTTGTGTTCCCCATATGTTGTTGTCCAAGATCGTGGAGATCTTGCCAGGACAAGTTGAGGCTGATGATAATATGGCGCGAGATATTGCTCAAGGCAAGACATTTACAGCTGCAAAGAAAGAGTATCGTTGAATACATAAGGAAAGACTATAGGCTATGTCTACATAGCTATAGATATAAAAGAGAATTGTGTTACTGGTTTGTAATTCAGAAGTATACAGGCTTAGGGTAGGACGGAAATGACAGCTTGTAAGCGGTAATACTCGGAGATGGCCGGATTTAGATAAGCAAGATAAGCGAATAGTGGGTTCACAACAACAAACCCCGAAATGCTGACGAGACTGCCCAAGGTATAAAAAGGCACCATTGAGGTCATTTCGACCTTTTCTATATCGTAAAATTCATTCATCCAATTTGTTCACTATCCAATATGACCGTGTTGCGCTGGGGAATGCTCGGAACGAGCTTCATCTCCGACGTCGTCGCCCGCTCCATCCTCGTCAGCCAAAACTCCACCATCACCGCAGTCTTCGGCCGCAACGAAGACCGCCTGAAAGCATTTGCCGACAAACATGGCATTGCAGAGCGATACACCTCTATCGATGAACTGCTCGACAAGGCTGAGATAGACGTCGTGTACGTTGGGTTGCCGAATCATATGCACACCCCCGCAGTTCTGGCAGCTGCGAAGCGAGGCAAGGCGATCTTGTCTGAGAAGTCGCTTGCGACGACGATGGAGGATGCCAAGGCGATTGAGAAAGCTGTGAAAGATGCGGGTGTGTTCTTTTTGGAGGGGCTTATGTATCTTACGCATCCGTTGATGAAGAAAACTCAGGAATTGCTTCTTGAGGGCAAGATTGGGACGGTGAGAGGTGTATCGGGGTATTACTCTGCCAATATTTGGAAGAAGGCGAATCCTCTGAGTATGGGGACTATCTACAACCTGGGATGCTATCCAGTCTCACTTCTGCACTTCGTCATCGAGACAGCGTTTGGCAGCGATGCCTTCGCAAAGCGTCAATTACACGGCTTCGGCAATATCTCAACAGAAGGCAGTGTTCATGTCCGCGACGCTTCACTGACAGTCCGTTTTGACAACGGCGTCCTTGCAAGTCTTCAATCAACAGACAGCTACGGCAACGACTCATCGTTCGCGATTCTCGGAGATAAAGGCAGGATTCGATTCATTACGAATCCTTGGCTGCCCATCGCAGGAGACAACATCATTGAGATCAAAACCTACGGCGGTTCAACGGAACAAATCATCGTACCTGCAGATATGGACGCGTTTGGATATCAGGTGAAGAGGGTGGAAGATTATTTATCCCGCGGTGTTAAGACAGCTGAACGGCCTTCGCCGAATGTAGATCAGAGCGTTGAGATCATGGGGCTTTTGACGGAGTGGGAGACTTTGATTCAGAGCCAGCATAAATGATAGCAAGAAGCATAAATTGAGGTCATCGCCCAAAGTCAGAATCATTCAAGACACGTTCTCGATACAATAATGACGTTTTGCTGAATCAGTTCCTCGTGTTTCTCCCGCTAAAACAGAACTGGGTACAGTAAATGGCGGTGACGTCAGGGTTACCCGCTCATATCCGACGTCTTCCATAGGCCTCTACGTAGGTATTTATTCATTCACAACCCGCTGCTCTTTTAAGGCCTTCAACCTCTAATTCTCCTTACTACAATTGATTCAATTGAACGAGAAATTTAAACATGTCCGGTCTTGCCGCTTTTCGATCTGGGAGGAGTGATGAGCTACGAGGCCTTGCAGAGGAGCACTTCCAGCATGAGTATGTCACCTTGCAATGGGATCTGAATTGATATTAATCATGAGTAGCTTGAATGACGACGATCGCGAAATTTTGAGACGGGCTGGGAGCAAAGTGTCAACCCATGCAAAAATCGGATCGCTGCTCGGTGTTGGTCTCGGCCTCTTGGCGGCCTTTCGACTGCGAAAGATGCGATTGACGTACTTCAATGCCTTCAGAGCCATGGAGAAGCCTGTCGAAGTCAGATTCGCAGATGGTCGCACCGGTACGTCACATCTTATAGCACGCATCATAATGAATACTGAGTTTCTTTATAGAACCTATCCCCGACATCACAGCCCATCTCACACCGTCCAAGTGGGGTGACGCCGCCACCTATTTCTTCTTCTCCCTTGGAGGGCTGTTCATCGGCGGTGAAGCAGGTCTTTTGTCTGGCACCGCATCAGCGTCACGCACTATCACCAAGAACCCTGAGGCCAAAGAGCGAATAGAAAAGGCATGGAAGAACTACCGCATTGATGCGATGAAGCAGGAGATTAGAAAGTTGGAGGGCAAGTCAAAGCTTGCGCAGCTCTTCAGTTCATGAGAATGGATGTATGATTTAGGTACTATGTAATATTTGCATCGGGCATACTAGCATGTTAGGGTTTCCGGACATACACCCAAATGAGCACAACTAAGATCTACAAGTTTAAAAGAGAATGGTAAAAGGCTAGTAATACAGTTGGTTTCTTGATAAAGATAACACCGCGGGTTGTTGAAGTTTCCGAGACATCCGAGGCTGTAAGCTGAGAACTATGCACCAAAGTGCACATATGGAATCCAGTGTAATGGGCCATTCCCTGCACCAGGAATACCTTGTCCATCGTCTTCATCAAGGGAGATGATATCTCTTTCGACATCAACGTCCCTCCCCTCCTTTATTGACTCTTTCTGTGCTGTACTTATGGCCGTGTCATCACCATAGGTCTCATCAAGCCACTGATCTCTCTTCGCTTTCGTAGCAAGATGAACACCACGACACACAGACTCATCCGACATATCTCCCCTGAGAATTTCCTCGTATATGATAGAAGCCATGCCAACGCAAGTCTGATCGTTTACCTCCCACAGAGTTCCGATCACATGCCGGAAGCCTGTTAATTGACATGCACTAATAAGATGGATACCTTCATCAAAGAGCTTTTGGCTTTTTATCTGCCCTGTACCACAGGCAGATAAATAAGCGAGGAAGGGACCCTCTTGATGTAGGTTCAGCTTCAGGAGACTTTCGACAGTCAAGGGGTCTGTCTGCCAATCCTTGAGATACAGCTGGCTTCTGGAAGGATCGGCAGTGTCGGTGTATCCGTGCCCTGCGAAGTGAAAGATCTTGCGCTTTCGCAGATGTGCTAGCACATCTTCTCTAATGGTCTCAGGCTCAACAGGCTTGAGTTCCATCCGGTGGCAGATATCTCGTAACACGCTGATTTCTTTATCTGCAAATGCTAGCCTGCGGTGACCAGGCGTTTCCTCAGCAGACACCAATAGCGCCTGGTTGTGAGAGACCGGCGCCGTTTTTCGACTCTGTACAATGGCTGATATTGAGGTGTCGTACGAAGACATAACTCTATCCATGACCGCCTTGCCGTTCCGCTGACAGTGACGCCCTGCAGCATGAATAGGAAAGGTACTCAAAGAGCCAGTCAAAACCCACCATACCCTCTTCATCTGACCCTCTCGCGGTACTTCGGTGAAGCCCAGAGCAGTCAGTATAGGCTCAGCAACGGCATCCCAAAGCCATTCGAGAACCTTCAGACTGCCACGACCTAATGACTGATTCTTGGAGTCGATATCACTCTTGCTCAGTCTCGGGAGACGAACAGCGCTAAAGCCATCATGATGGATGATTATGGCATCGCAAACCGCAGAGCCGACATTGATCACGATGACGGGGCCGAGATCAGATGCACGCTTCATCTCTTCCTCATCTTCAGGGCTCAGAAAAAGTTTAAACCCCGGTTTTGAACGTATCTCCTCCAGTAGGGCTGACAACTGTTCCGCAGTATCGTATCTTTGAGTCATTGCATTTCCCCAAACCTCTTGATCTAGTTCAAAGCTCGACCTTTCTGAAGGGCCATCGTCTAGCTGATCCCGGAGACGGTTATATCTTTGAGCCAGCTCAGGTAGCTCTCTTTCCAGCTCCTTGATATCAGCTCGAAGAACACTGATCGAAGAAGCCATGACTCCTCTCGCCATCTCCAGAAACTCCAGGGCATCGACTGCACTCTTCCCCGAGTGTAATGCGATCGAAGCTGCCTCTGTAGCTAAGCCTGACAACTTGGAAGCCTCCCGCTGAAGATCAGCATTCTTTAGTGAACGAGGCCTGAACAGTGATAGGATAGCTATGGCTTTGGGCCCTGCCTTGTATGCGTTTTCCAACTCGTGATTTGAAACGTAACTCTGCATGAGCGAAAAGCCTGCTTGTACGCGAAGAAACATAGAGGAACTGGGGTGACCAAGGGCATTTTGATAGGATGAGATGGCGTCTTGCAGATCCTGGGCTGAACTATACTCGAGATATCGTATATAAAGCCTGTCGGCAAGATTAAAGTGTCGCAGAGCGCTGTCTGGATGGCCATCAGGCGTTGCGATCAGAGCCTCCCTTCCAATACGTATTGACTCCTCGAAGCGCTCCATACTTCCGGTCTTGCCATATGCCTCTAGAAACAACCCGCCAAGGTTACTCAGACGGACAGCACGGCCCATGTCGCCATCGGTAGTCAAATCAACGCTCTCTTTGGCAATATCAAATGCTCTTTGGAAGTCATCCTCGCGACCCGTCTGTCGATATCGGAGACTTAGAATGATGCTAATATTCCCCAGCGATCGGGCACGACTCTTCAATTTCATTGGCAACCCGCAGAGAATTTGATCCATCGCCATTTTGGCGGCTTGGAAATCAGCTTCATCCAGAGTCTGGGAATATTTCTCCCCCAACCGATCACACAAAGACTGTAACCTTCGCTGTCGATTCTGTGAGCCGATTGGAGTTTTGTCCACGGCTTGTTGACACGCCTTGATGCTCGCATCAAGATCTTCAGATGTTCCGTTCCTCAAGTAACGCTGAACGAGCCGCTGTCCAAGAATCCACAAATACCTCACATGATCCTCAGAGTCGTGATCTAGGATGTTGAGAATATCCTGTGAAACTCGAACTGACTCTTCCAGAGCCTTTCTGTCGCCGAAAGCCATGTACCCCTTGAACAGAGTATCTTCATAACTCCGCCATCGCGATATGAGCTGCGGATGATCTAATGGTGTGATATTCAGTATACATTTGTGCATCTCAAACACCCTTTCAAAATCATCCTCATCGTGAAGCCTGATTGCCTTTTTGCCGATCAAATGACATGCTGTTTGCAGGATTGCAGCGTAGGACGGATCATCCTTCCGTACCGCATCCACGGCCTCGTATGCTAACTGAGAAGCTTCTCTAGCATCGCTTTCAGATTCTGTCGCATCACAACGAAGGCTTAGGCCAAACGCGAGGCTAATGAGCCACTCAGCTCTTCTGGTATCGTCTGCGGAAAAACTATCAAGAGCTTGTTCCAGTAAAGTGATGGACTCCTCGAGAGCACTCAAATCCCCATGTAGTCGTGATGAAAGGTACTGTTTTCGAAGTGCATATGCAAGCAAAGTAGTCTTGGAATAGAAATCGGGGTCGTCTCGCGACATACTCGCCAGGCTATTTCTCAGATTTGCAATAGCCACTTTCAAATCCTCCAAAGTCAGGCTCTCCGCTAAATCGTCCGCCATCGTTCAAAGCTTTCACGAGAAACTGCAATAGAGCTTTTAGATACTAACCGTCAGTATTGCTAGATGAGAACAAGTGACGTAGGTGCCTTGTCAAACATGGTCTCACACGTGACTCCTTCATCAGTGATGATGACAGTTAAAAGCAGGCTCCCTAGGGGAGGAAAGAAAGCTCAGGACCTTATCCCTATGTGATGAAAATGTTTAGGTAAATTTAGCCTAAGATTAGGGGATTGCTAAGTTCGTTTTGACACCTTATATTGTTCAGTGTTTTCTTGCCCCCTGAGGGCTCCCAACTGATAAAGGCGTGTGCATAAAACCCCTCACGACAGAAAGGTGGCATCACCTTACTGGCTGGAGCACTTGGGTGTGGTTGCATGACTGTAGAATAGTTTCAGCTGAGCGATAAATCAACGAACCGGCGTAACGATAACAATTCAGTGTCACACTTTACATAGGAAGGGGGTCAGCAGATGAGTTCTTCGAGTTGAGGCTCTGTCTTGTGAAATCTCACCCTACAAAGGCTCTCGTTGTTGCCAAAGAGGCATAAATAGACTGCCACAACCTATTGTTTCGTTACTGTCCTTTCGTCTTCCATACAGGGTAAGTTTTAATACCTCAATTTCCATTCGAATATCGGTTGCGCCGCTTTGACAATGTCTCAAGACAGGTACATGCCCTGACACAATACAACTTACTGCGCATACACTAATACCATGCTTATTTCTAGGAGAGGGCGTGTTTCAGAGATCGGCCGCCTGACAGCAAGCCTGCAGAGGCAGATGGGTGAGGCAGTAAGACAGAACAGTGATGCTCGATCGGACCTTGAAAGAAGACAGTCGACAGAAAGGTTCAGAGCTATACAACGTAGTTCAGAGGACTTGATAGGTGAGCTTGGACGAATGGGTATCGCCGACCCTCGTAAAAGTATATCAACGTGAGACACCAGGCCTTCTTTACAGGGGCAGCCTGCGTTAGGTAGCCGACATCGCCACCCACCATCGTCAAGTTCCTCAAACACCGGCTTGACATCGGCGCCGCGGGGATCTAGACAAGGGGAAAGGGTATCACATAGTTCAGATATACGGCTGCCAACAACGCGAGAGGCGAATTCCTCCATGCAACAGCGTCATCGACCGCCTCTATCAGAGGATCTACCCACAGGTAGCTCTTCAGTCTACGGTCAACCTACGAGATGTCAGTCTGGAACATCCACTGGACAAGTTTGGAGCCAAGCTACAGGCACGCAAACATTTTCAAATTACCAACCTCCAGCAGAATTCCAGCAGAACGTAATCCCTCAACCATCTTCTTGGCAAACCCCTCCAGCTCAACAGCAATCATATTATCAAGGCTATATAACTAATGACGCGGCTCCCAGTCTAACAAGGACATCGGGACAACACAACTCTACCGTCTCTACCAGTACCGAGTCCAGCGTGGAAGAATACGTCGACTATCTAGGCACTCCGCATAGGGGAAGCCGCAGGCAGTCTCACGGCGTCGTTGGGAGTGCCTCTGCCCGTACTAACACGGAATCTACCCAAGGACAAAGATCACATCATCGGTCTGCGTCAAAAAGTGCAGTGGGTGAGCCAACTGCAAATTCAAGTCAGCCAACGGGAAGGCCGTCATCTTCTCGACACAGACGATCATCGTCAAGTCCCTCCAACGCTATCGCAAGAAGTAGTCGTCCACCGCTAACTGGAGGACCAACACTTCAAAGTCCTGCAATGGGCCAGCCTCGACAGACGGCTGTGGCAATGCCATTTCAAGCATTCGGGTCATCAAATACGCTGCCTCCACTGAGTCAACAACCTGCGTCAGCATATCAATTTCCCCCAGGTAACTCTCAGAGCCGACCGTATGCTGGGTACGGTCAATCAGGCCCATCAGAGAACCGATATCCAATTGGAGGAGCACCGCCGAATATCGGGGCGATGACAACGCAGTTTCAGCAACCGAGAATCAACCAACCTAACCAACAGAGAGCTCCCGTAGGCTCAGGTTCAGGGATACCAATGTCTGGGACGCCTCTTGGCTATCCACAGCAAACTCATACACGGCGAGGAAGCAGTCCAAACACAAGTGCGAATGCATATCAAAACTCGACACCTCGCCGGATGTCAACGCCACCTCTGGGAGCTACCACCATGTCAAGCGTATCCACGTATCCCGCCAATTATCAGCCGACACCAACCACCAGAAGGGGCATGAGCCCGAGCCGTTCAAGGCTTCAGGGCTATGGAACCCCACGTCAATCAGGGACGTTACCTCAGTTTGGAAATACCAATTCGGCTGTAGGCTCGTCAATGTATCCAACAGGTCATGTTCGACAATCTGGCGGGCCAAGAGGAAGGGACCCAAGTCCACTGAGAACTGGGTAGTATGGGACATCAAGCCAACGGTGGAATTTTACACCACCAAGAGGGGCCAGATGAAGACGTTAGGAGTACGGAAGAAGTACTTTGGAAAGGCTAAATCAAAGACTGCAAAAAGAAGACTCTATCTATAGTAAGCTGTTTATGCGAGACTAGTATTTCTATGCTAATTATTACCTATTAATCTCTATACTGCATCATAGAGTGTCCTAAGTTCGTGGTCTACATGGGAAACGTCAGCCCTGATGGCAGAGAGTCTGAGGGTCATCTATCTTATCCCAATATGGATTAGTTCACTCTACCTTGCATGCTTACAGGGTGAACAAAGGAGAGGCAACCACTAATGTATTTGCAAGAGGCTTACATATGCAAGATGTACTAGCTACTTCGGGGCGGGTTTTTTTCTGTTCCTTCTCCTTTCTCCTTCTATGTATATATTTAACCAACTTTCAGAGCTCAGAGCCTGTTGTGTCTACTAAAGCTCAGACAATAACCTGTCTCCCCATTAACCACTCCTAGAACTCTCTGATTGTTCGGCAACCAGTGTAAACTTCAAAATCATCGCAAGCTTTGTTATGAGCGTCTTGAACTGCCCTAAAGATACCAAGTTAGAATACAAGCCTCTGTAAGGTTGGACACCACTTACCTTCGCCCAGCAGGACCTCGAGCAGCGCTGACATCAACATAGTATGCATCTCCCCAGAAACATTGCGGGTTGATGGTAAAGCCAACGGGTGCTTTGAAAGCGTCGCAGTAAACACCGAGATGTCGGTCATTGCGAGGGTTTGTGATGAGCTGCATTCGATATCTGTCTAGACCTTTCTCGACCCAGTCCGATCTATATCGGACTGTCATGGAACAATCTGCCCGCTTGACCTCAGAGACTAATGCGCGTTAGAAATGAATTGTCTCAGAGATGCAGCGACTTACCATCGGGGGTAGGAGTAGCCAGAGCTCCAGTGATAAAGGGGATGGCCAGAGCAGCCTGGGTGAACAGAGTGAATTTCATTTTGATGGGGGTTTAGTGAAGGTACTATGTAGCTGAGGAATAGGAATCGAGTAAAGATAGAAGCTTGTAGTGCGGAATAAAGGTATCTTTTATATGCGCTGATATTTGTCTTTTTGTCTTTTTGTCTCTTTGTTATTTAGCTTCTTCTAATCTGCCTGGTAGAATCATAATTGCTCGTGCTATATTCGCCCCTGTCTCTGCGGCTGAGCATTTCTTTCCTTGCTTCATTCTGAACTCATTAGTCTATGATATTACCGCCGACTTGGCGATTTATCGATGTCAGAGTTGCATTTTCTGATTTAGGGAACTGATTCTCATCTGTAAGCCAGGGCCCTTGAGTAAACTGTGAGCAGGTGCATACTACCCATGTGCTTAATGTGGGCCTGCTGCGTTGCATTTCTTCAATGGTTGGCTGCAATACCGTATACAGACACCGAAGAGAACTGTTGATCGCTTCGACTGACACTTTTTGATATTTGACTTGGCCCCCAGCCGGTAGTCCGACGGATATCCTGATGACTGTCAGATAATCAGAACGTAGGTGACAAGGAGGCAACAGGGATAATTTTACTCATTCTATGCATATTATTCAGCGGGGATCATTTAAGGACCACTTTTGCATGTTCGGGGTTGACGTTGTTGGAAGTCGAGCGACACCTACTCCGTACGGAGTAAAGCACGGAGTAAGCTACCTGGCTACCTAGGAGAATTTCCCCGACAAAACGAGAGAACCAGTTGAAGAGCAGGTGAGGGGAATGCGGGACAAGTAAATTACTCCAAAAACCGGCTTAAGATATTTCCTAGGCCATATCTAGCTGTCGCCAACAATGATAGTATGCATATAATCTGTAAATCTAATTGAGTGAGCTTGCCACGAGACACTGCCTTCATGCCAGTGACATTGAAAGGGCTATGTCTTCGATACCCCCAGGCCACTAACAAAACTTCCGAATGTAACTACAGTACCGAGATTCAGTGGGTCGACCGCGTCTATTCAGACAAATAGAGTCGACGATGTAACATAAAACATCACCACTTTTTAGGCATCTATATAAGTCTAAGTCCCACTGTATTATGTGGCTCTTGTCTGACAGCAGATCAACGCGAGGAAACGGTAGAACCACAATTTACAAGGTCATAAGGTGTAATAAGCCGGTTGAAGTGGGTAACTTTTATAATATTCTCCGGTAACTGTGCTTTCTTACACATCAATACGGGAATAGGATTCTAATCCTTACATATAGTATCCTAAAATGGGTTCTTGAGGCAATTCATGAGATGCTAGGATATGGATTCAATCAAGCCTCTCAAGGTCGCTTAGACTTTGGATTTCTAATATTTGACGGAATGGCATGTTACGTTACTCTATACCAGGAGCCAAAGTTCAACGCAGCTTGACTTATGATAAACCACTATAAAGTGAAGGCATTTCCTCGACAAAAGCGTTGCCGTCCTCCTAGTCTATACCTCTAATTCACAAGCAACATCTGTGTTACCTGAGCTGCATCATCTGCCTCCACCAATATGAAGTTCTCAATTCTCGCACAGGCTATTCTGGCAATTCCTGCTCTTGCCACCGCCATCCCTGAGCCTGTTGGCGTCACTGAAGGTAAGTCTTCTGCCATGTTTAGTTTGAAGGTTGCCGCGTACTAAACGTTATCCTCAACAGATAAGCGCGCGAACTGCAAGTTGACCCTCCAGTGGAAGTCCAACTGGTACGAGAATGCCTTGAGAAGATATCGAGTGCAGCTCATCACGAGCCCCCGCAATGACGACCATCTTGGTTTATACTGCAACCACTTCAAAGTCAATGCTGTCCAGCTTGAGAATGTTCAATGCTTCTGGACAGATGGAATTTATGTGCTTGACATTAGCGAAGTTCAAGGTCCTGCTGGCTATGCGTGAGTACTACCATTCCTATTACACTGTTGGTGATGTCTAACTTCGTGACTTATAGCCAATACAAAAACCAGCACAACCTCGCATCGAAGATTTTTAATCGTGGAACTGGCTGCGATGTGATTCAAAACCTTTAGACTGTATATGGCAGCCATCAAGAGGTCTTTGGTTCATTAGTCAAGCTTTCAGGTCAGGGTTGATACTATCGCAAGTAACCCGGATGTGGATGACAAGTTTTGAGCGGTGTTCCCGCATTTGGGAAGCAAATTACTTCGCTTATGTAATAGTCCACAACTCATAGCTTAGCCGTATGAGCCATTGTACTTCATCGTCTATTCAAACCTGTGTGATCTTCTGCCCAGTCTATGGATATAGCACCTGTTCTCTGTGAAAGAGTCTTCCATAATAAGGTACGCGGGACGCATTGTAGTTGCAACTCCATAGAGAGCATCCAATACGGAGGTGACTCGACTGATAAAAAGTGCCGTAATCATGGCCAAGCGTTATAGCTTGTTATTTATTTTCAAGCACTATTGCCACTTCTGAGTATTTGAGAACTCTGCGTCGCGGCATATTGCAGGAAACGCCTTGTACTTTCGCTCAGCCTTATTGCCAAGCTGCACATGTAGTCATCGATGCGGCCCCCAATTAAACTACTTCCCAAGATTGGTTCGAATTCAAGTGATAAGCGCTTTGCGCAATGGCGCAGTTTCATGTGCAACACTACAGTGATTCTAATTGGTTTAGTCAGACAGCTGAAAAAGGCATTCTCGCACGCGTGGTGTTCTTGGACTTGGCTTGTGCTATTTAATGGCCCTTCGGTTAGAGTGTCTTTCAACCTTTTTCTTCTCACCTCAACTACGGCGACGACAAAATGCAGCCAAAATCACATCGGTATGAGGCGACATCAGCTCGCGACATAGACACAGATGAAATCGAGTTGACTGCGAGAGAATCATCTCGCAAAGGCAGATATGTCCGACATGCAACCTTTTCAACTGACGGATGGGGCTTGGAACTCCTGTCGTCTTTCACGACCCTCGTTCTGTTTGCCGGAATGTTTGCGATATTCTGTAGCATGCGCGACGAGCCTTACTCCAAATGGCCTCTTTCAATCTCTATTAACACAACCATCGCCATCCTGTCGACGGCTTGCACAGCTGCCATGATGCACAACGTGAGCGCTTTTATCGGGCAGCTCAAGTGGCTTTACTTTAAGCGATCCTCGCAAAGCGTGTATAACGTTGAAAGATTCGATGAGGCCAGTCGAGGTCCACTTGGAGCGGTTCTTCTCATCTTCAGACTTCGTTGGAATCTCGCAACGTTGGGAGCTTTTATAACAATCCTCCGTCTGGGCTTCTCTCCGCTCTCTCAGGCTGTAGTTAGCCTAGAGCCAGTGGTGATGGATGTCCCAAGTAATGACTCGACCTTTGGATATGCACACGCATATGATCGAAACATGACAACGGGAGCTCAGTCCGGTAGGTCACCAAATGCAATGGTATACAGTAACTAACAGCTGTCCCTAGAAATACCGCCGGACACACAGATGCAATCTGCTATCCTCCAAGGGCTTTACGACATAAGTTCCATTCCAGTATTCCAGTGTGGTGGCGCCTGTCTCTGGAGAGATTCTTACATATCCTTGGGCTTTAAGAGCACATGCAAGAATGTCACCATGGCGGCGTTGGAAACAAAACACTGCATAAAGCCAGAAGGGAGACCAGGAATGCGATTTGATCGCAATTGCAACTTCACAACACCAGGAAATATTACACTTACGACTCAGCATGTACTGACTGACTCACAAACCACTTTTCGAATCAACGCGACACGCACTCATCTCGACCACCCCAATAATATCACCACATCACTGGATGACATCGTGAGGATCGCAGTTTGGAGATCAGGCTACGATACTAGCTTCAACGCTACTCATATCAATATCACAGAATGTACCGTGGGATTTACTGCCTATGAGTACCCAGGAGCTGAAGCAAATGGTAGCACCTTTTCCTTCGGAAAGATCTCTGAGATTGACATTCAGCGCGCCAATTGGTCCTGGGATGATCCCCTGGCCCAAACCCATCTTGTGAGCAACAAAACCTCCAGTCTACCTCCGTTCAGGCTATCCATCGTCGACATCAGGGCCCTGCAAGCCTTTTTCGAGTCCACAACATTTCAATCAGAATTCGTGAGTGGAAGCGCAAAGAACAATAACCCTGGACTTAGTGCCGCCCTAAACGGGGATACAAATCTCACACGTGCTTTCGACAACATGGCATTGGGTATGACGGACTATCTCCGTTCTGGGCCAAATGAGAAATTGGCGAAAGGAGTTCGGAGAGAAAGCCAGATCTATGTATTTATCCGATGGTACTGGCTGGTTGGCCCTGCGGCACTTGAGCTGGCTGCGTTGGTGTTTGCGGTCTTTACTATAGTTGGCACTGCGAGAAAGCATGATGTGCCGCTTTGGAAGTCTTCGGCCCTTGTGCTGTTGAATTGTCGCCATGAAATGAGCTCTGGTATAATTCGAGGAGATTTCCAGGATGTTAAAGAGTTGGAGAAGATGGCAAAGGTATCCGAGGCGCGGCTGGAGTAGGGAAAAGGCATCGATAGACTTTCAATATTTACGGTACAGAAAGTGTTCCCCCGTGCTCCGCGTGAAAGAAAAGGGCGTTTTCAACGCTGGCATGTAACAAGTAGTCTTAGTCTACGCTATCTCACCGATGCTCGGGTAGTGCAGTGCCCAATTGGATATGTGCTCAAGTCTTCCATGCCGATATCTAGAATGATTGGCTGACACCCTCAACTGCTAGGTCTCCTTTTAGTAAACCCGCTCTCCGGGCATTCTGGTTCTTTGAGCGCCTGACTTGGCAGTGCATCCCCCACCCATATTCAACGTGTATACCAGAATGATAGGTAGCAAAGGCACGATTAAGATAGCGCAGCGACGGAAATAGCCCTTCGTTTCATCTTTATCAGGGGTTTTTGAGGGCTGTTGTAAGGCCAAAACGTGCGGGATACACGTACAGGACCCACCGGCTTCGCATTTCGTATTCCCATCACAGCTCGTAAACGAACCCGAGATTACATATGGAGTAAACTACAAGAAAAAAGGTGCACTGCCACGAATTTAAGGGATGCCCGGACTATTTCTTATAAAGGCTCGATCAAAGATCTCTGGTAGCATGTCCGGAACCTTACTGCAGGAAAATATTTCTTGACATTTAACCTCTTTCCAACGTTCGATACTCTAATTGAAAGCCTTGCAAGAATCTTTGACAAACCTACTACTTTCAACCATGTCTGAATCAGCAGCAGGAGACGGCGGTGCTGTTTTCAAGCTCTATCGATATGACCCGTCCATGGCGGCAGCTGTCATCTTCATCATTCTCTTTCTGCTAGTCACCGGACTGCATACCTATCAGTTGATCAGGACAAAGACCTGGTTCTTTTCCTGCTTCGTCATCGGTGGTTATAGTAAGTGTCCTCCGTAGAAGCAATATATGTACCTATTCCGTGACTAACATCTGGACAGTGCAAGTCATTGGTTATGTTGGTGTAAGTTTTCTCAGCGCTGAAGCCTTCTACTTCTAACCTCAACTCAGAGGGCAGTGTCTGCCAGCGAAAGCCCCAACTGGACTGTGAAGCCTTATGTGGTCCAGACTTTGCTGTTGCTTATTTCACCAGCTTTGTTCGCGGCAAGCATTTACATGATCCTCGGGCGCATCATCATTATTACCGACGGCGAGCGGCACTCACCTATCAAGAGGGTTTGGCTTACAAAAATCTTTGTCGTCGGCGATGTTGCTTCCTTTATACTCCAGGGTGCAGGTCAGTCTAATGTTTAACACCGCCCTTTTCACTTTTATTCTGATCGTTCTTAGGTGGTGGCATGATGGCAGGCGGCTCACTTGAAGCTCTTCACAATGGCGAACGCATCGTCATTATAGGCCTCATCGTTCAAATAGTCTTCTTCTCACTATTTGCCGTCACCGCAGCTGTGTTTCACATGAGACTTGTTGGTTCTATGTCCGCAAAGGCAGCTGTTTCAGGGATCCCTTGGCAGAAGTACCTTTCCACGTTGTACATTGCCTCTGGCCTCATTCTTGTACGGTCGGTCTTTCGCCTGATCGAATACGCGCAAGGCAATGCGGGCTACCTCATCTCTCACGAGGCGTACTTGTATATCTTCGATAGTGTTTTGATGTTTCTCGCGATGGTCTTGTTCGCTTGGGAGCATCCTAGTCAGCTGAATGCTAAGCTGAACGGAGGAGGAACGGCTGTTCGATATGGGATCCGATTGTATTGGGAGAAGTAGAGTTTACCCTGGATCATAGGTACCAAGGACTCTGGCAGGGCCCGAAGTCCGAACAATTTTTAGAAGGTTGCTGTAATTAATTGCAAAGAGGTTGAGAATTTTTGTATCATGTAATACCAACATGGAATCTCCTCTTTGCCCTTGAGACCCAGATTATGAAACCGAATACCTTGCCACGAACGATTTCTCACAACCTCAAGACATTAAAGCATTCTAAGTTTTCATTGTATTTTGCCTGTTATCTCAAAGTATAATTATTACCGACTGAGAGTAAAGAAGCTGTAGCTGTCGATACGTGGCATGCTTAATGATCTGCAAGACTCTTGTGTCATTACTCAATTCGTTTTCGGCAACTGGGGTTATTTTGAGACCTAATACCGATATGCGGCATCTACAGGTGCCATTGTTTGGAAGATGGAGATAGTAGAGTATTAGAAACGGCATTAATATCATATCTTGCTCAAACATCCCAAAAATGAAACATCAATCAACATCATCTCAAAACTGATAGCCAATCCCCCCACAAACCCAACAGCTCCTACTTTTGCTCAACCCGATGACCATATTTCCTACCACTCGATCAAGAGGAGTTTGTCTCATCAAAAACACAAGGCTCGAGATCGTATTGGTCGCCGTCCTTGTATTGAAGATGGTCAACATACCAAACGAGGAAAGCAACCATGACAATAGCCATCAAAACTGCATCAAAAACATAGAGAAAGACCTCGTGGGAAATTAAATATCCGTCGTTGCCCTGGAGATATTCGACGACACGAAAGATGCTTCGAACGAGGATGATAATGCTGACAGCATACAAGACATTGAGGTCGAGCTTCCACGGAAACGCATTCTCTCTGGCGGCCAATGTTGGGTTCTTGAGGCATTTCCTGTGGAACAGCCCCGAGGTGATAACGAAGAAACCGAACACCACGATCTGAATGAACAGACCGGCGAGGATGATCTTTTCACCTCGATCATATGCCTCGATGGTACCGGACGCTTGGATACCGCCTCCAGCCGCTTGCAGCGAGAAGGATACGATATCACCACAGACAAAGGCCTTTGTCAACCATCGAACGGGAATCAATGACATATGTTGAGCTCGAAGGGAGATGATGATTCGGCCGAGGATCATGTAGATGGAAGCGGCGAAGAGGGCGGGCGCAACGAGGATAAGAATCGCTTGGACGCTGTAGGCAGGCACAGACTCCTTGTTGTTATGGGATACAATTCGTGCAGCGTAGCCGATGGTTTCGACTGCGAGGCACACGTTAGCGATGGTCGTCAGTGAGCGTGAGTCGCGGAAGACATACAAGCACCGCCGATTGTAAATGGAATAAAGTACCAGGCCTTGGCTCTGTGTAGGCGCCAAATGTGAAGGCAGGAAAGTATCGCGAAGATTACCGTGGCGACGATGGCTGCAGGGAATGAAGGCGTGTACCGATACAGCTTGAAGTCTATCTTGCCATCGGCAAGTTTGTCAATCCGTGGGAAAAGCTCCATCTTCGCTAGCGACGTTGATTGAGGGTGATATCGATGTTGATGGGCGGGTAGTTTTGAGCAAAAGAAGGAGTAGGCTTTATCCAGAACAGAGAATAGTCACTCCATGGAAGAGAAAATCCGAAGGTAGGAGGGAGTTATTCGTTTAAGGGAGAAGATACCAGCCCAGCCTCCACCTCGACGCATCCGTTGCTATTTTCGCATTTCGCATTCTATGCGAACTTGAAAAGCGGAGGATATGCAACATTGTTCCGTTTTCAGCTTAGCTTATCAGCTGCGGCTTGTGGCTACTGGATTCTGATATCCACAACTCGTTTGGAAACCGAGAGGTGGCAAGGGGAGCGAGGACCGAGAGCACGGACCGTAAGCAGGAACCTTGTAGTTATTTATCCACGGATCACGGGCTGCTGGGCATCGGCTAGGGTCTGTCAACAACACCAAGGTTTAATGCTTCGGCAACCATCCGATCTCCTCCATCGGCCATACTAAATAAGTGAGATACATCTCACCAACAGACGAGTATATCCTGGTCATGATATGGTTAACCCAGCCGTCCAGCCACCATTGGTTAGGTAGTTTGTGTAACAAGACACAAAAGTAAGACAACACCACAAGAGCTTCCTCTTCTTCCTCTGCCACAAACTTAAGAAAGTCTTTTGCCAACACGATCCAAGAAAAGATATCCACTAGATCATTTTCACCTTCGACTTCATGAAAAACACCATATGATTGATTCAATGCTTGGACCGCGCCGTGGTAAATGGCCCGCCGCTCTGGATCAGTGACTCTCTCATCTACAAACAGCCGCAACTGCTGCATGTAGTCTGTTTTAAACGTTTGCGTTCGGAGGTCTAGGCGCTTTCGAGCCTTGTGCATAATGACTGAGAAAGGCCCAAGTAGGAGGGTGCTTTGAGCCAAGTCTACAAAGCTGGTGCAGCCTTTTATTAGGACTACCCAAGGAGGATACGGCCCATCATCGTGCTCTGGAGTCTGGGCGAAGGCTAGTATAGATATTAGCGAGATCGGAAAGAGAATTCAGGGAACTAACAATAGTAGATAGTCAAGATCGAAAAGGCAAACAGATGCTGGGCGTTTCTATCGTCATACGCGTCGATAAGCCCAGTTGCGATGCTAAGCGCCTGGTTATGGTACGTTATAGCTCTCTCACGGAGGAATTCTCTCCTCTCGGCCGAAAAGTGGCTGAGGTGAAGTGCTGACACGGACAAGATGGCCAGCATGGCGTAGTCACAGCTTAGGCAAAGCCTGACGATCCGGATGCGCCATAGATCCCTTATCGCGGGGTCATTACTGAGAGTGGCGTAGGTCGACGTGCAGAAATTATGCATGAGCTCCAAGTCCAGCAAACCAAGATTCGGTGCCGCTCCAGGTGCTTGCGGTGACGACGACGCTGGAGGGGTATAGTGCCTAGTATGGAATGGCAGAGTGTAGTGACATTCTTCACCTCGTCTCTCACAGTGAGCGCAAATAGGCTTCTCTTCTCCACACTAAAAGAAGAAATAATAATTAGTCAAAGACCTCTGATGGTGGAATTGAAGTAAGACTGACTTTGATTCGTCTGAGCTTGCAGGTCTGACAACCCAGCCGCGATTTCCTGTGGCCTCGTTTCGTCTTGGAACCTCGATGCTCCGAGATTCCCGGTGCGGGCAACGGCGTTGGTGTGCTACTTGACATGACCAATGCCAATATTCGGGAGTTTGGGGAGGGAAAGCTAAAATGCTCCGGATAGAAAACGAGAACGAGAAAATGAGAGAAGCAGCTACTGAAATAAAAGGCAATTGGCCCTGTGTCCACGTACTACCCAGTGTGAATACCCCTACCATCCCAAAACGACACACAATGCCATGCAATTGGGCGCAGCTTAGGTTATTGTGGGTATTACCGGATATGGTGCAAAAGTTCCCGGGTGCCAAGCCTGGCAAATCTCGTTTAACCTCGTTTTCGTTCCGCTATGCGAGGGTGGAAACGCCTTTGATCGGTAACCTCCAATTAGAGTAAGACGTCCCGCGCGGAGTGTCGACAGTAGGGTAAGTAACTTGTGAACTTACTCGCGCATACAGCGAGGAGCGAATATCTTGGTAAGGCGAGTGATGCAAGTATCAACTGTCAGTTCTATCGATATAACACAGCAACTTTAAGAGAACATGCTTTGGCAATGGACAAAATCGGAAAGGGCAATTGAAGGACATCGAACCACAAACTGCTTTATCTATTTACCATTTCTCTGTTCCTTGAGCTTCCACTGCACCGCACAGCATAATTCGTATAAAATCGATAATACCGGCGTGGCTACTCCTCTTTCGTGACCTTCTCGAACCACCTCCCCAATGATATTCTCGTGTTCGATAAAATTACCCTGAAGCCCAGCCTGTTAGATCTAAACTATTATCTGCAGTGGGCAATTACGTTACCTTTTCCAGATCTATTTGCATGCTCGGAGTAATGTTCTCATCTATCGGGTTACTCCTGATTGTATCATTTATGATACTTTCTGGAAGCTCATGACCTGCCTTCTTCGCTACAGCCAAAACCTCTTTCATCGCAGGTATTACAAGAGTGTCCACAATCCTCCCTGTTCTCTGCAGCTCGCCAGTATTCAGTCGAGTCAACGCGCAGATCGGGTTGAAGGAGGCATTGTACACCAACTTGCTCCAGCGGTCATAATTGACGTCTGGTTGGTATAGACATGTTGTTTTGCCACCCATGCTGTAAATCTCTACGAAGCGCTTCGCCGCCGCTTCTTGTACCTTTGGATGCAAGGACGGATTATTAAAGGCTCCGATATGTAGAAGGTCGTTCTGCTTCTGTTCAATGACCCCAGGCGCGACTTCGTGGGCGTCGATTCTGCTGATACCAGATACAATAACATTGTTCGGGAATCGATTGATGAACGGCCTTTCGATATTGAGACCATTTTGTATTAAGACGATGGCTGTATGGCCGGGAGTGACGGCAGGTGCAATGATATCGCATAACGTAGGAATGATGTCGGGAATATTCTTTGTGCAACAAACAATGAAGTCGAATGGTCGGCCCTGTGTATCGTATCTGCTCGGAATAGCATCCAAACCTATTTCCTTAGTTAGGGGAACTTGCTCAGGTTACCAACGGTTCTTGCATACAGGCCGAACATACTTTCGGTAGGCCGCCAATTGTCAATATCGCCATGCTGACAAGACCTGATCGTAAACCCCTTACTGCGCACGACTTGGAAATTGGACCGCAAGACAGACGTGACTTCACCCAAGCCTCCCCTTTCAAGATTCAGAGCAGCAATCGTACCAACGCCACCGCTGCCAATCAGTAATACTCTGTCTTTGCGTGAAGCCATCATGTTATGCGTCGACATGCCTTTGCTGGGTCTAAGCCAAGGGTCGCTGCAATGACAAGCAGAGGGGTCAGTAATATTGAAATGACTAACTTTTTTGTTAGATGCGATTTGACAATTCCGCCGTCTTATCCGGTTGTACCGGTCGAGGTGCCGGCCTGTCTCCACAGTCCAAGCTCCGGGCTACGGCCCCGCTTTCATTGCCGGCATTCCTGATTGCTCTCAGAAGACCTACCAATTCTTAACTAGCGGTATTTCTAGTGCTCTACAATCGTCGTGCCGGTTAACAGTGCGTGGTCGCTCGCCACGCCCTACTTGTCAAAGCCTGCTCCGGCCTGCAACACATTACGCAGTCCGTTATCGATGGACAATATTTCCTCAAATTACTCTTGTCAACGCCCCCGTTCGGTCGCACATCATTTGTGAAAACAGTTGCTCAAAGCATTCACAATGGAAGTCGGCATAATTGGTTCTGGTATCATCGGCCTCACGTCTGCCCTCGCTCTCGTCGATGCCGGATACTCTGTGACCATCGTCGCCCGTGATCTACCAGGAGACGATTCATCTCAGCAATGGGCAAGCCCCTGGTAGGAATCACCCAGCTCCCATGCATATTTCCTCAAATCTGACAGGTGTTGTGTAAAGGGCTGGTGCTGGCATTCTCCCCCACCCGGACTACAAGGGACATGATTTGCAGACCGAGAGCTTCAAGTTTTACTGGGCACTCGCCCATCGCGACCCGACAAGTGGAGTACAGGTAAGTGGCATCGATATCATTTACCAGTAAGTATTCACAACTGAGTCAATAATCAGGTGGTAGATGTAACTGAGTACTATGATGACCGAGACGACGATTCTACTATCTGGTACAAACGGATGGCCCCGAAGTATCGCCGTCTGCCATCACAAGGTCTCCCAGCGAATGCCAAGGTCGGATTCAAATATCAATCGATGACTGTCAACCCAGCAGTGTTCTTGCCTTGGATGAAGGCGGCACTAGACAAGAAAGGAGTTCGTTTCATTCGCGCCGAAGTCAAGTCCATCGAGGAGGCCAGGTCAATCCTACGAACCAAAATAATCGTCAACGCGTCAGGCCTTGGGGCCTTCCACCTTGCGAATGACAACAAAGTGATCGCTGTTCGTGGCCAGACGATGCTTGTCGAAAGTGATTCTCACGAAATGGTCATGTTTCAGGGCTCTCACTACACCTACCAGATCCCGCGGATGTACAGTGGCGGCGTGATTGTTGGAGGAGTCAGTCAGCCAGGCAACATGGATCAGAAGGTCGACCCGGAAGTGCGTTCAGATATTTTACGACGAATGAAGCTCGTCGCGAATGACCTGTATCACAATGTGGATCTGAACAAGCATGTCATGAAAGACTTGGTTGGGTTTCGACCGAGTAGAGAAGGAGGATATCGACTGGAGCGGGAGGACGATGTGATACACGCTTATGGCTTCAACACTCTTGGGTATACCTATAGCTATGGTGTCGCTTTGAAGGTCCGAGATCTGATCAGGTCCGCTACGGAGGAGGAGGCTGTACGAAGCAAGCTTTGACATGTCTTTGATCTTCTTAGATAACCCTTTGGTTATCATTCTTATATAAATTTATTTTCCGACTCAAACAAGTATTAAGGATAGTATTTTATTGGTAGACCCTGATGACTGTCGTGGAATTCTAAAGGTATTTATAGGCAACAACAGCGACACTTGTAATGTCTGCCTTCTTTATGGCTTATCTGCACGATTGAACTTTAAAGGCACCTCTCAACTATCACCCAGAAGCATTCTTGACTAATAGCAAAATGGCCAAGTCTTCACATCTGGGTACGAATAGATGATACTCGAGCCTCTGCATATGTCATCTAAATGCTGAAACTATCTGCCAATCTCTTGCACCGCTTTCCGATTTATAATACGTCATTAGAGCCGAGGTCCCTGAGTATTCACCAAAGCCACGCATTCTATCTCCACCTCCAGATTCTTGGGCAGTGTTTTCACCGCCACACAGCTCCTGGCCGGCTTATGAGTGAAATACGTCTCATAAACAGCATTGAACTCAGCAAAGTTCTTCATATCATCCAAGAAGACAGTGACTTTTGCTACACGACTGATGTCACTGCCGGCCGCTGACAAAACTGCCTGGACACTCTTGCAACAAGCGTGCGTCTTGTCTGCGATGCTGCCTTGGAGGGGCTTGCCGGTTGAGTCGATTGGGATCTGACCTGAGAGGAAGACGTAAGAGCCTGCGACTACAGCTTGCGACTTGGGGTATCAGTTAGTAATTAATGCTGTCAATTGCTCGGAAAAGATTTACATAGGGTCCGATCGCTGTCACGAAGAATTAACTTCTTTCTCTATAGCTGATTGAGTTTTGGTGATGCTTACCTGGGCATCCCTCTGATGTTGAAACGGTGGTAAGGTCTGATGACATTTTGCGAGCCCTTTGGATATTGTAAAGAGAGCCTCTTTTTTCACTTCAATACACGGTTATTATCTTGCACTCGAGAGGATCAGAGTACATATGCATTTACTGTAAGAGGTCGCTGTCGACATAGACCCTCGGCCTTGCCGATGAGGGGGATTTATACTTATTTAAAACCCGCTAGTACGGAGGAGCCGGTCTCGTGTCCGGCACTATGTGGGGCGGGATTCAAGAGTAGACTAAAGAGCAGTTTTCATGGGTGATTTCACTACGACTGATAAGTTTTAGCTTCCCCGGCACGTCATACCGGCACGTCATACCGGCACGGTTTCTTATCCGGCACTTCTAGTGGAAAGGTCTCCCCTTGGTCTGTATGAGTCATACGCGCTGCCAGGTTTAACTTTGTTACCAATTTAAAATCCCAACAATGGCTGGATGATCAGGCAAGGTCTATCTTTTGGTACTCTGGGAGCTGCTTCATGCCTAGTACACACAACAGGCTCTTCGTGTTTCAGCAAATCTCTGCAACCAATCGTGCCACTTCCATATAGTGAGATATAAGCACGAGGGGTGACTTGATAAATTATTGCAAACAGAGATAAGCGATGACCAAACGAGAGCCGGGACAACAGTGGAAAGTCTCGTAGCCAACGACTCCTCTTCCTGTACATCATTCTTCTCCCATTCCTCAGCTTTCTCAACAGCCTCTTCATAGTCTGGTCAAAGCCTAACACCACGTTTGATCCTAGAGTTCGGGTTACTATCCTCCACAAACCCAACCTTGCCGCGATACTCGGCGTGGCTCTCGTTATTCCCTTTCCTATCAATCCTGAACCCACAGAGCACCACAGCATCTTGGAGTCCGCTACATCTCGCGCTGCGTCGAGGGTGCTCTTTTTATTCTCCAGAAAAGTGTCTAGAGGTTCATTACCGGCGTCGTTGATGCTTGCATTGGCGATGATGCCTATCCTAGGACTCCGGATTCTGCAATTGCCGTTACCATCACTATGTTCTTTTGCTCTCTCTGCGGTGCAGTTGACTAGTTCAGTGACACGAATCCAGCTGCCTTCATCTAAGTAGCCTTTAGAGTCACTGGACGATTCTAGCTTGAAAGTCTGGCAGTTGCGCTTTGATAGCGACAGCGATGCGATTGGGAAAAATACAAGGAAGAAGATTGTGAGATTCATTATTGCATTTTCGGAGTGCATATATAGACTGGTCATTGATTTAGAGACTCCGCGGGAGATGAATCAAGTCCTTTTATGCTATGTTTTGCTGCCTTGTCTTGCAAATGGCCCCCAATTCTTTACAGCCCTCGTCGCTTCAATGACGTTGACCAAGGCGGCGCGACTATCCAAAAGCCTACGAAACCGCATTGATGATCAGCAAATTAAGATAATCAACAATATCAATGCGCCAATGTGGGAATATCCGAGCTACAAGGTTGGTACTCTGCGTATTTTCGTCACTCCATCTAGGTTCCTGCCAGTCTGCATGACTGCTGTAGCTATACAAATACCATCTGCCTTCTTTAGCACGGCAGGCACAGTCTACTGTCATGGAATGTCCCAAGTACTCAAGGTCGTTGGGCCACTGCATAGTACCTGACACACTCTTCTCAGGTGATGTAGGGTTTGAGAAGTATGTGTGTTGCATTGATGCAAAGCTTCAGATATTGGGTCCCGAGTTACATAAATACAAATAGACAAACAATAGATGACCAGATGGCCGCCGTTGATATCCCGTAATACCTCATCGCCCCAGAGTCCACATCAGCCCGATCCCATTCCACAGCCATTTCACGAGCCCTCTGATATTCTGGCCATGGCCTGATCTCAGATTTGATCAATGCATTTTCTTCATCTCTTTCCACAAAGCTCACATTTCCTTCAAACGCGGTGCCATTGTCATCTGTCGAATTGCTCTTCAACCTAAAGCCGCAAATCACAGCCGGATATCCATCCAAGTCTTCCTCCAAATCACCATCACAATCTTTCGGATATCCCCGCCAGCACTGTATCGCAGGCGTAAATGTCCAATACCCATAAGTTCCGTTAGGCGTCGTGTTGGAAGGGGCAGTGAACGGTATCACGACGAGTCTCTCCAAGGTAACGTTCTCGAGCCCTACATTCGTTTTGAAAGCTTTGATGATGGTCTTTTTGTTCGCCATGGAAGTCTTGAGGTTTGCTGGAGATGGCGCTTGATGGGTTGCAGCGTCGGTGCGGTTGATAGTTGCGTTGGCGATGATACCCATTTTGTAGCGCTGGGTCTTACAATTGCCTTTGCCATCGCCGTTTTCTTTGGCCCTTTCCGCAGTGCAGTTTACGATTTCTGATACGCGGATTGGTTGGCCCATCCTCGAAAATCCCTTGGGTCCTGGACTGGTCAGATCGAAGGATTCGCAGTCACGCTTGTTCAGCGAGACAGCGATCGATGGAAAGGCTAAAAGGAGGGTTGCCGCGAATGCCTTCATGATCGTGGCTCGGAAAGGGCGCTGTTACCGAATCCGCCTTCTGACTTAATGGTATTAAGCCTTAATACTTATAATATGTCTACATTGTAAATTGGCCCCCAATGGGTTCAGCCTGTCGAGGCATACTTATGACGTTAGCCAAGACTTTAGCAATAGCTTCAAGCCTATAGAAACCAACTTGATCAAACACCAGTAAAGCTTGAAAGGGCAGTGCAGGGCATTTTCGCGCACAGGTGGGAGAAGAGCAGGAGACCAGATTTGACAGTGAATTAATAACAGTTAGTTTGGTTTACAAGGATCGTGTTCCTCCTCGCCCTTAGGCTTTTAAGCTTGATTTCTGCCCGTATATTTGGTTTAATTCAGCCACTTCCAATCAACCTAGCCCACTAATCTTCTCGGTATACTCTAACCCAATGTGGGTTACCCCTATGATGATCTTGTAAACGATGACTTTAGTAATCGCTGATTTAAAGTTATCTTGGTCCCCCGTCGTCCTCTGCCGCTCCGTACATTGGCTCTTGCGCGGGACTACCCAGTGGAAAGAGATTGAGTAGATGGAGCTTGGGGTAAGCGGGCTCGACATTCTGCAGCGTTTTAATGTTTAATGATGATTCTTTGATCAAATGGTGGCGTATTTAGATACCTGGATGTTAGCAACGAGTTAGACTTGGCTGTGTGGTTTTCCAGAAGCCCGAATAGGTATGTGACTATCAATATATGGTTGCCATCTGAGTAATATATATGATCCCATTTTCCAGGGAAGAATGTAAATCAAGCTGCGAGGTGTATTTGGGGAGGTCGGCACCTCGGATACTACAATGATGGGCTTGAGTAGAGCAACTTTTATTCGGGTCTACTTGGATATGCTTACTATTTACAGTCTTTTGAGCAACCTGGCTGCTCGGTGTAATAAATACCGAGTGGGACAATATGATTAGACCGACCCAGTAGGTAGGATTACTCTTCCATAGATGAAGTAAGATTATTTACTGAATTAGGCTTAGCTGTGCAACGGCCTTGTTAAGCTAACATGGGGAATCACATTACAGTCAGAGAAGTACGCGGATTCGCATATATACGTGCCAATGTTTTATGCTTCCCCGCATTATCGCAACTTCGCCCTCGGTAACCTTTCAAGATTCAGTGGAACCGTCATGGCCTTACCCCAGAGAGAATAATCAAAAAGACCAATAGGAAGACGTGCCAAAGAATGTACCACTTATCGGGCTAACTTGTCTAGTTTTGCGCTTTGGGGTGTTTCGGCCCTTTGATCTCTGCTTTCATGTCATGAGGCACTTCAAAGTCCAGACGAGTCGAAAATATGCGTTACTCATGCGATGTATCTTCTACATCCAGCTTGGCGTCGAAATGGAAGGGCCGATTAGTCTGATCTCAATTCATCGTACACCCTATTCTATACACTCTTTACTGCGGGGAGACTGCTTTCGATTACCGCTGGCTGTGGAAGTCATATCGAGAATGCTGATGGCCTTGGATCATACTTAAAGTCATGTGTTATCCGTCCCTCTTGTGCGTCTCTAAAACCACAAGATAGGCCACCATCATCATCATAATGGGTTTGTCGATCATCAGCATCAGCTTTGCGGCACTCCAATGGAGCACCGGTGTTGCTGCCCAGCATGTTATCAGCAATGACACCTTTTTCTATGGTCAAAGTCCTTCAGTCTACCCTTCACGTGAGATTGCCCCTTCTACAGTTATTCAACACCTCTAACAGCGGTGATGAAATATAGCCCCGATGACAGGTACTGGAACTTGGGGAGCGTCGTATGGCAAAGCCCTAGCCTTAGTCAACCGCATGACTTTGGAAGAAAAGGTAAGCATCTAAGGTCGGGTTCAGAAGCACAAGAGAACTAATCAGCCGTCAATAGATCAACATTACCTCTGGCATCCAAGGCGATACTGGGTGCAGTGGCACTATTCCCGCCATACCTCGGCTTGGCTTTCATGGCCTCTGCCTCAGCGATGCGGGTAATGGTGTTCGCAACACCGACTTTGTCAGCTCTTGGCCCTCTGGTTTACATGTTGGGGCTTCGTAAGTATATCCCAGGTCACTTTCTAACAACCGCGCTAAATTAGGATGCAGATGGAACAAGGATCTTACTCGTATGAGAGGATCTGGTATGGCTGGAGAGTTCAAAGCTAAGGGCGTCAATGTCCTTCTCGGTCCCGTCGCCGGCCCTCTTGGTCGAGTCGTCCGCGGGGGGAGAAATTGGGAAGGTTTCGCAGTTGACCCTTATCTTTCTGGAGTGCTTACCTCCGAGACAGTCACCGCTATTCAGAAGGCTGGCGTGATGGCTAGCACAAAGGTAAGCATCCCACAGCCCCATGCGTGTTAATAATCTGGTGTTGACAGCTTTGAAGCACTTTATCGGTAACGAACAAGAAACGAACCGTAACCCGAATGCAACCGTGGAGGCCGTCTCTTCCAACATTGACGATCAAACCATGCACGAGTTGTATCTGTGGCCTTTCCAAGACGCCGTTCGTGCAGGAACTGTCAATATTATGTGTTCATACCAGCGGGTAAACAACTCTTATGGCTGCGCAAATAGCAAAGCCCAGAATGGGCTCCTGAAAGGGGAGCTTGGCTTCCAGGTGAGTCCCGTGCTTTTCTCCACGCTTGCTGTACGATGTCCGCTGACAGTTACTTTAGGGTTTCATTGTATCTGACTGGGCCGCCCAGCATGCAGGTGTTGCTACTGCACTTGCTGGGATGGATATGGTCATGCCATTTGGTACTCCCTTCTGGGGGCACAATCTTACAGCTGCTGTGCTCAATGGCTCTGTGCCCGAGCAGCGCGTTACCGATATGGCTACCAGGATCTTAGCATCATGGTACCAGCTAGGCCAGGACAAGGGCTTCAAAAGCCCTGGTTTTGGCATGCCAGCAGATCTCTCCAAGCCCCACCGAGCCGTTGAGGCCAGAAACCCGTCGTCCAGATCAACTCTCTATCAAGGCGCTGTTGAGGGTCATGTATTGGTCAAGAACATTAACCATGCCCTCCCACTCAAAGCCCCCAAGATGCTGACGGTCTACGGATACTCCGCCAAGAACCCCGACCAAAATGGCTTTGTCGGTTTTCCTAGCGCCCCAGGAGTTTCTCTGTGGAGCTTCGGCCTGGAATCTGTCGCCGATCCAATCAATTCCTTTTTGGGGCTGGCAGGCGGATCTCCAAGCCCTGCTGATATTGCTCCTAACGGCACCATTGTGTCGGGCGGTGGCTCCGGAGCTACATCGCAGTCGCTCGTCATTTCTCCCTTCGATGCGCTTGTGCAGAAGGCCTATGAGGACAACACCCAGCTTTTCTGGGACTTCAGCAAGTTTCCTATGGCGCCAAACCCAGAGACTGATGCGTGTCTCGTGATTGGCAACGCTTGGTCCTCCGAGGGTTCTGATCGCCCGAATCTGCGAGATGATTATACAGACGGCTTGATCAAGAGCATCGCAGCCAACTGCTCTAACACTATTGTCGTTTTTCACAACGCTGGAACACGCTTAGTAGACCAGTGGATCGATCATCCAAACGTAACCGCTCTCATCTTCGGCCACCTACCCGGCCAGGACTCTGGAAAGGCACTAGTTGACTTACTTTATGGCAAGGTTAATCCTTCAGGCAAGCTACCATATACTGTGGCCAAGAACGAGAGCGACTACGGCCATCTACTCGCCCCAGACGTTCCCAAGGGCTCATACCTCAACTTCCCGCAGAGCAACTTTACCGAAGGAGTCTATGTCGACCACAGACATTTCGACAAGCTCAACATTGAGCCTCGCTACGAATTCGGGTTTGGACTCAGTTATACGACCTACAAGTACAAAAACCTGAAGATCGAGAAGCTTTGTGGTCCACGTATATCAGCTTACCCTACTGGCCCTGTCATAGAGGGTGGACAGGCCGATCTCTGGGATACCTTAGTCAAGGTCACGGCCGATGTCACTAACGCCGGACAAACGGATGGAGCCGAAGTTGCTCAGCTCTACGTTGGTATACCAGGTGCTCCTTTGAAGCAGTTGCGCGGTTTCACGAAGCCGTTCATCAAAGCAGGCAAGACAGCACGAGTCCATTTTGAGCTTACAAGAAGGGATCTGAGTGTTTGGGATACTGTTAAACAGAAGTGGCTTTTGCAGAAGGGTGACTATGTAGTCTTCGTTGGCGCAAGTAGCCGTATCCTGCCACTTGAAGGAAAGTTGACGGTTTAGGTTGCAAGGTTGATGGAAAACAGCAAGATATCTAAGTAGCTTAACAATCTTGTGTGAGAACAATCGAGAATTTGTGGCCCTAATTATCTTACGCGTGCCATATTTGACTCTCAATCGAAAAGCCCAGCAGGTTGTGCAATCACAACTTGATAATTGCAATAATATCTAGCTGCGGGAATAATATGTACCTGCATGTAAAGCCGGCAAGGTGGGATGGCTCCACTATATTTCTCGGAGCTGATTACTGAGATCCGTGCAGCTATCGATGTAATTGGCCGACGTGAACATCACTGATAAGATAAGATAATCCAACTGATGTGTTCTCAGTTATCTGGTCAACGCAAATAAGTCAGCAAACCTCAGCAGGCTGTTCACTGATTACACCCAGGTGCTTAGTGACCAGGGCCGTCTCTGAGCTATGGTCTATTGGTCAGACGCAGTGAAGTGGGGATAACCGAGACCAATCCTGCTCCCTTTGTCTACGATGAGATGACTAGAGGATTATTACTAAGTTGCCCGCTCGAACGATTGGAAAGAAGCAACCAAATATGGTGAATTTGTTTTGGAAAGCATAAGCAGATTCCATTGATCAATCATGAGCCCGAGATGTACTCAAGACCTTTGAGGTTAAGACTCCTATAAGAAGGCCGCCATGAGTACGATATCTTACAAAGGAGCCCACCAACTCTCAACATTTAAAGCATAGAGGAACAAACAGCATATAGCCCGGCATGCAAGCATCATACATCGCTACCATGACACCTTCACTTGAACAAGTCTTCACAATGAGGATGTTTACATCCCCAGACAAAGCCCTCGTCATCCCCGAAGCCAAGGGCAACAATCACCGAATTGTTGCTTTCTTGACGCACGGCCGCATCAAAGGCAGTGGCCTTGAGGCAGAGCTCCTCCCAGGCGGCGCTGATTGGATTCTGGTAAGACCCCTACCACTACCAACAGCAAGACAAACGTTAACTATTTATCAGCGTGACCCTGACACAAACACCGGCCATCTCGATGTCCGAGTTCAATTCAGATCAAAAGAAGGTCACGGCATTTACATCCACTTCAAGGGAGTTCTACAGATCAATGAAAAATGGATGGAAGTTTTTACTGGGGGCCCGAAGGCTCGAACTCTCGAGTTTGGAGAGAACGAATGGCTGGGATCTCCTATTATTGAAACCAGCCATCCTGACTTGAAGTGGGTGGAGCGCTCCGCTTTTGTCAGTGAGTTGCGCTGGTTTGTTGATGATGATGGGTCTGTCGCTGTCGAGAATGCTGTTTACAAGGTCAAGCCGAGCAGAGGATAATACTTGAGCAGCATAAACCATTTCTCTGTCTCGCCCTATCTAAAAGTAATTGAAGAAGTTGTATTATGCGATTGATACCCTGTACTCCGTAGATAAACTGTCGCATGCGCTTGGGAAACCGGGCTTGGGACCTTCACGAGAGGATATCGCGGAGTTGACGGTCACGTGCGGCCTTGACAAGGATATTCAAATAGCATCTCACGGAAAGTCCGGCCTGGTAAGCCCTGATCCCCCTTTCTGATACATATTCCAGGGCGGATCTTCATACTTGGCAAAACCTTACAAGGACTGTTAATAACGCCATCGTGTCCTGAGCGGCCCAGAAACAGGACGCCCCTTTCCTTATTCATGCAATGTTGCGGCGAAGACAGTCAAAGAGCGGCTGATCACCTAACTACCGATACGTTTCGGCTAGTATCCCTGGATCCCATACTCTCTGGCGTTCTAAACGAGTCTTAAACGAGTCATGCAGAACGTCTGAGAGTAAGGAACAAGCTTAAAGCCCCTGTACTGTACTGATCCTATTACGAGAGAGTACAGCCTGCCAAGCTTCTTCAGCCAGGGAGCTATGCTTATGGCTTCGGGAAAGAATCCGTGTGTTGTTAGATGAAAAGAGAATAAGAAGCCTTCGCTACAAGATCTTAACATATCAGAAAGACGACCCAGGATAGACTTTCACGATCTTCGATGCTGCACCTCAAGACCCTGGAAACACCATGTCCCAACATCAGCACACTATTGCCGTACCCTATGCACATCGGCAAGATTGTGCCGAAAGGAAACCTGCCCTGTATTGCGATATGTGACAAAACCTTTGACGCCGATCCGAATCTGATGCAGAAAAGATCATGTACCACGACGGGATGGGTTGACGACCGATTACGGACTGATAGACGAGGGCTCAACCTGCAATGTAACGCCAGGAGTAATAGTAAGGAGTAATGCGTGTGCTATTACTGGTGAGTTTCATCCAACAGATGGTACTAGAATGTGCCGTCCCCAGTAGTTGGATGTGGCATGCCAAGGAAGGGTATGCTTTCAACAGCCAAGTAGATATGTCTGTCAAAAGAGGAGGATGTCGTGTTGTAGCCCACTACTTGATCTGCCAACCTCGACTTCACAAACCATCATATGATGGCTGTTGGGATGGCAATTGCACTTTCGATCGGAATACCGCTTCTAGGTATGTGTATTATATATATAGAAGCTTAAAAGTCAAATTGTAAGCATGCGTCAAGGTTGCACTCGGTGTCGAAAATGAAGCCAGAAACCGTGGCACTGGATCAATTACCATGTTCAGGCAGTGATAATGCTCAAGGGTCCTACAGAAGGTAACGCCAGATTCATCTACAGTAGCTTTCGTGCATATTCGTATCTCGGACCACCTGCATGCCCCTTTCCCATGATCTTTCAGCTCCTTACACAACTTCAATGCTACAATGACCAACTCTTTGTCTTGGCTCCCAGAAACGGTCATTCCATTTCATTAACCCTGGATTCAGCTTTGTCACGATTAGCTAAAATGCCATTTCGCTGCAACATTGGTGCTCTTCCCACCACGACCGTCAAGTGCGCTAGTTCTTACGGGCTTGTTAGCCCCATCTAAACGCGACAGCCACCACCAGAGAAGTAAATATAGGATGCACACCAAGATTCGCCCCCCTCACCTCATTTCAAGACCCAGCATTTCAGCTTCCGTGACCATAAAAAGCAAAAGAGGCACTACATTAGCATCTGAGCTTTCTCAATGGGGGACGATGTGACTGATAAGCAACTTCACGAACCAAGTAACCGTCTTTACGACCGTTGCGGCAGTTCATGGCATGGGACAGCATTATGAAGACCTCGAGGTTCCGCAGTTTGCGCATGCGATGCTGTATACTCTCATCGGACAGGTCTTTGTTGCTCTCGCTACGGGGATGGGTAAAGTGTCTGTCGCAATGTTTTTGCTTCGCATTGTTATGAAGCCTTGGTCAGTTCAAATGGTTCTAACTCTGTAGGGTTGATACTGACGACATGCGTTGAAGGCATCGCTGGCTTCTCTGGTTTTGCGCTGTGTCAATGGTGATCATGAGTATCTCCCTTGCTGTCACCGTCTTCGCCCAGTGTACCCTGGCCGAGTCTATCTGGAACCCCGAGCTAGCGGATCAGAGGGTCTGCCATCTGAGCCTGACTATCGTTGCGATCACGTATTGCTGTTAGTCCAACCCCTCGTATCTGTTTCTACTGTGTTCTGACCTCATCTCAAGCCTACGCTGCCGCGATGGACTTTATCCTAGCTGGCTTCCCATGGATTGCCCTCCACGGGCTCGACATGAAGCCCAAAGAACGGCGCACCATTTGCTTATCGCTCAGTATGGGCGTCTTGTGAGTCCATACAAATATCGCGCTGACCAGATGAGGATTAACAAAGGACAGCGCTGGTATATGTGGAGTATTTGGAACAACTGGATTAACATCCCTGAGTAACTCACAAGATTATCTCTGTAAGTGGGATCGTTGCCATAAGGGAAACTTGGGAGCTAACTGATGCGGCAATAGACGCTATTTCTGACTCGGCCATCTGGACCGCCAGCGAAGTCACAGCCACCGTCGTCTGCCTCACCCTCCCAGCCCTGCTCCCGCTCTACAAGAAGGTCCGAAACCAGGAATCGAGTCCCGCAGACTATCAACAGCACGACGATTCAATTTACGCAAATAACTCCGCCTACCCTCTTGGTTCTCTTAGAGGTAACACGACTAATGATAGGAATGGGAGCAACCTAACAAAGATCGAAGCAAGCATACTAGCAGGTAAAAACGATAGCGACGAGCGATTCTCCTACAGGGCTCTACAAAAAGGAATATCGTGAGGACCCAAGAGGTGAGTATTTCCTATAGAGAGACGGGTTTGGAATCCAAAGCTACTTCTCGAGAAGGCATCTGAGTTGCTTTTCGGATGAGGGTGTTGTGTTATAGACTGATGTTTAGTACGATCATGTTGGATCTGTGAGCGAGTGAATGGTAATTTTATCAAGAGATTACCTTTTAATATAGCTGCGGCCAACAAATCGGAGATATGACGCCGGCCTAAGTGGTGCCCGACTATCGCGAGTTCCATTTTGTTTGAATGAGTGATCATAAGTGAAGAGCCCGCATTGCATGACATGAAAGTCATTGAGTCGTGTTTCCTAATCCCGCGGTCTAGGTTAGCTTCCCCGGAGTCAGTGTCTCCGCATCCAAACCACTAATTGTTCCCGAATTTATGCCTCCAAGAAAGGCTCCTTATTATATATAAATGAATGTGATTGGTTCATCTGGACAGCTGAGTAATCACCAAAGAGACCGGGTTAGTGCTGACGCGCCACCTTGTCCCCATCACCAACGCCCTGTCAGGCTGACTCAATAATCATCCTTATCTCTCTAACAAATCCCAAAAAAATGTCTTCGAGTTCCGAGAAAGAGAACTCAACGACGCCGGAGTCGGATTCTAGAGTACGCCAGTTCCATACCCGCAGTCGAACAGGCTGCTCCAACTGCCGGACCCGCCGGAAACGATGTGACGAGCAGCGACCGCAATGGTATGGGTGATCCTGAATCCTTGGCCCCCACTGTAAGCTGGGATCCGGTTACTAATGGGGAAAATGTAGTCACAACTGTGTCAAGGGTCAGAGAACCTGTGTTTATGCGCCCCCGAAGATTCCGTTGAGGGAACGAAGGGCGCAGCTGAAGGAGGCTCGTCCGTGGGATCAAACGCCCTGGGAGATTGAGCAGCCGCCCAAGACTAAGGAGATGGCTTGTTTGAAGAAGACGAATGTTCCTCCTCGCTTAAGCCGTCTGAATCATGATACAGGGTTTAATAAGGTGGCTGTTGCCATGCCACTCAAATCTCATGAGTTGTTTCAATACTGTGAGTAGCCATGACAGGTGTATACTTGGAGACCTGCTGACGCCGTTCAGTGTTTGAATCGAGCCGGACACTAAAGACGACACAAAAAGTACCTGGTACAGAATAGTGAGTATACCTGCCAATCTCGGCATCCGTCGCTCACCAAAGTAGTCTCGCGCGTATGATCGATAACCCATGCGCACTCCGAAGTGCCATCCTCATGGCCGGAATGCATTTCTCTTTCCAATTCGGCGATCTCGCTATATTCGAGTCCACCTTCTTGTATCATAAAATCGAGGTCATGCGTGTCATAAATCGATGGATCGCATCAAGAGACTATAAACTCGAAGCTGCGATTATTAGAGAAATGGCGACCTTGGCTTTCACAGAGGTGAGCCACCCTACTATACGCTACTTTTCAGAATTATCTTGCTAATATGAGAGTCTAAGGCATGCCATGGAGAGCTCGTTGCTGCCGAGACTCACATCAGTGGCATTCTGGCGCTGATCGAAACTGCCCGACCTGATAAAGATGACCCGACACGCTCTGATTGCTGTTCTACCGACAGAGAACTAGCTAATCGCTATTTCGTCATGTGAGGCATCATAAAACGATCCATCATAACGCATAATCCCTCTTTCTAACATCTTATCATAGGTCGTATGTTTACATCACGGGCCTCAAGAGTTTACTTAGCGGCATTTGTCGCACCGGCGGCCATGGCAGTAGTCTTGACGCTGTACCGGGTCGAAACCTTCTCAAGCTATCACATACATGGCACATGAGCGAAGCCATGGAGAACCTCGGTCTCAAACTCCAAGCTATTCGCTTATTCCCATTCTTCTTCAGCCCACTGCCGCAAGGAGCTAGGCTCAATAACGCTGATGGACAAGTGATCATCAACTCTATACGAGATTTTACTGCGGAGCAGGACCGTATGTTCAAAAATACAGGTACAGAAACAGCAGATGGCAAATTTGAAGGCTTTTGGCGTAAAGGTCCTGCATCAAGGGTTTTAGGGGAATATGTCACGGCACACATCGAATCTATCTCCGTACCGGGAAAGAAGGATATTCCTGACATGACTCCATCATTATTCGTCGGTCCGTGGTGTGGATTGACTATCGCCTCTATCTTCTACCTGCAGGATGTTCTTGGGGCGCTGGAGTATGTCGACAAACGCATCCACAAATATGCCGTTACATTACTGCAACACGATGTCGCCAAGGTTCTTTCCATGAAAGATACACAAAAGAACGAGGCATTTATACTGTGGCAAACACTGGTCGGCCTTATTGGCTCCCTACGTGCTCTGAAGGACAATGAGCAAGACAGAGGATTATTGTCAGCCAGACAGTTCTTCGCAGATGCTTTGAAGCAGCAAGCAACGGCGTTAGGAATCATGACTTGGTCACAAGCAAAGGGGACGCTACGAAGGGTAGCATGGCCAATGGGGACTGCTGGTCGAGAATTCATAGAGGAGCTTTGGGAAAAGACTGTTACTAGTAGAGGTTAGTTATAAAGGGTTAGATGTATATAGTTCTGATATCATAAGTCAAGGCTTGCTTGAAGCCCCGCGTTGCTCTTGCTCCTGTCGAGCTGCATAATGAAGCTTTTTGCATCTGTTAACTACTACCCTTTGTGCCTCTAGCTTCGCCTCAATGCTGCTTGCTGCGCTTTCCTTGTTTCGTCTCTTCCTTGCGGCGCCTAACCCCTCGTCAAGGCAGGGACTGAGGCCGAGGCATAATTAGCTTGTTAACGGCCTGCAATAGCGGTGTACCAGAAGACTACAGCCTAATTGGTTACCTGTAATCACAATGTGATTGACTTCGATTAAATAAGATTTTCCCCGCCCAATTAGGTTGTTTAAACGGTGATGGTGCACTATTTGCGACATATTTTAGGACCTAGTATTTACCTTTGGTCTTAATAGACGTTGAAACCTATAAAGCTTGCTTTAGTTGCCAGCCTTTTGGGACCAAAGGGGCGGAACAGGCAGGCATTTCTGGATTTTGACCAACTATTCAATTGCCATGCATAACAATCGTAAGGTCAGATTTTAGCAAGTATGAGCTATAGATGGTTTTATCTGCAAGACTTAGTTTTCTACCTATTATGTAGCTCTGAAGATGTATCAATGTTATTGGAGGTCTTATTAGGCTTTGCCTAATCTGGGCATAAGTTCTGCATCTTCGGTCCAGAAGGGATCCGGACGGTCCCAGGGTATGATTGTGATGGTATATTAGGCAGCTCGAATATCCGGCGGGGTTAAACAACATGGGGTAATGCAGGGACTATGGCCATGCAGCAAGGGTCTACACGTACAAAATGGCTGACGAAAGTCGAGACGTCGCGGCAGTGAGCCTAAGTCTATTTACTTCTTTACCTGAATTGTACTACTGAGACCGAAGATGCAGCTCTGCACCTGGATCATATCAGGCTTTGTGACAGCCGTCGCTGCTACCGAGACTTATGACTATGTAAGTTCTTCCTCATTAGGGCTTTCGTCCAATGGCAGTTTTGGAATGCTGGGAATTACAGGCAATGCACCCAAAGGCGCTTGATAAGTCAAAGGGACGGCTAAGGAGGGCATGGCAGCGAGGGAAAGCCAATAGGCAACAATGACAACTTATAAGAGTCACATGCTTCCCATGGCCTGTTTCAGTTTAATAATGCCTGTTCTTGTTTCGTTCTAATATGCTAGGCTTTAACAATTACATTACTTATAATCATGTTGTGAGGTTAAATGAGACTGCAGCTTCCAGGGTGCAAATGTAAAGAACAACAATAAACACATACTGACAACATACTCAGAGACCTCACTGTTGCCTAATACAATTATATCACCATTATGTAGCCCGATGCCAATGCTCATAGCCATTCTGGTCGGCCTATACAATTGACTTGCCTCAATAACTTCCTTGCCTGATAATTACAAGAGTAGCACCTCGATTTCAGGTCGCGATGTTATGCATACCTTATGCAACGTGGTTTCTTGCGGGGTTACTAAGCAAAACCACGCGGAGAAACGACCATCATAAGCTCACGACGTCAGAGCTAACCTACTACCGGATGATTCTCTGGCCTCTCGCGGAAAAACAAGGAATGAAAAGGAGCATCGCGACTTTACCAGTCCCGGGGTGACGGCCAAGCCGGTAGCTGCAGGCGCTGCCATTTTGCTCTTAGTGCGCGACACGTACTATTTCAGCTGTCAACAAGCCTATTGATAGCCTATACCATTTCCCAGTTGGGGCCTAATTGTCTTGGAACCCCGCTCCAATATGCCGCTTTTATGATCGACAACCAAGAAACATTGGCAGATCTCTTCCTAAATCGCGATTTCAGCTGGGCCAAGAGGTCAAAGCTCCAGGATGAGGCAATAAGGGAGGATTGATAACAGCCCGTCGTTGAGAACGTGCCGTGCCGTTGCTTGACATAATATTGACACTTTGAACTAAACGAGACTAGCATGCATCAGTTATTGACTACTCGGCATATGATATCTTACTGCATAATCTGATAAAAGCGGAAGAGGGACGGAGTCAAGGTAGTGGAAGTCTGGTTGTTAGAGCGACTTCCCCCCTCCTTCTCGAATCACAATGCATGGCAATTGCTGGATAAACTGATTGGTTTATTCTGATGATATCGGATCTAAATGCACTCCTCAATGGTGGAGTTACACTTCTTCAATGTCGAGCGCGGGCAGGCCCCTGTTCTCGTCATCAAGGATATCTACAATGCTCTTTAGGTCACTCTGATCCCTGACCTGCAGCATCGACCCATCAATAGCGTTAAAGAAAAAGAACTTCCCACTACCAACCTCGAAAAGGTAGAGTGCTTCTCCCGTGTAGGGCGCCATTCCGTAGTGAGGCCTGATATCTCCGTCAATGCCACGGCCCCGTACCTCATCTTCCATCTGACCACCTTGTCCCCAAAGCATGTCTCCTCCCATGTCCTCGTAGGAGTTGACCCAGTTCATTGGGGGTGGGATCTAGAAATGGCCCGGTTAGTCACGGTGCTGCAAGTAGGGGAAGGTCATGATGTACCCCGTTGTCGGTCACCACTACGCCGTCAGAAATTGTGGTGTATTGACTCATGCTGGGGAGCAGGTGTGTGTGAAAGCGTTATGAGGGCGCGGGAGTAGAATGTGATTGTTGAGTTATTGAAGAAGAGACTGTGACGGGAGAGGTGATGATAGAGGTACGTTTATATACACGGCTCAGGCTGGTGATGTCACATGTCAATGACTAAGCTTAAAGTGGTATCGCCAGACTGGTACATAAGGCCAACACCAGTGAGCATGGTGAGAGAACACATATTAGTGCTCATATTATTCAAGTGGTCTGTTACACTGTTATTATTGTTGCATTTTCTAAGGCAATTTACGTTGATAGGAAGCCAACTTTTGATTCTTACCATCGATTACCAGTAAGATGGCCAGTGTCTTGGATCCGAAATACCTCAAGTTCTGTGAGGAGAGTCTGGTTGACATGTACAGTTGGAAAAGGGAAAAGGTCTGAATGTTGAAGCAGCACAATCGAATATCCCACTGACGTTCTGACCCAGATATTCGACTTTCTGCATAGAGTCTGCACGACGGAAACTTTACTTGCCCTCTATAAGCAGTTTCTTTCGTTGTGGTCAGTTGCTCCTCTTACAGAACAGACAAGTGCTTCTCCTAACAACCTATGGTCCCGCAGCCCCTTGGATAGACCGGTCCCAGCAAGCTGGCAGGTAGAACACAACTTTCAGCCTGTCAATAAGAAGGGTAATCCCAATCCGGCATATAGACCCGATCAGCATATTTATCGCATGCCAACGGGAGACAAACCTCCCAAATCTAAGTTTAATGTCAACCTTAACGGCGACTGGATTCACACAAATCCTTTGAGCATCACGGGTCTCAAAACGCCCCTGGCGGGCCCATTCTACTGGAACCACTATGACCTTCTTGGCCTCATTTTATCGCTCTTACAATCTGAATTAGATGGAGCTGATAAAGATAGATTCTTCCTTCCTTTGACCGCGGTATATGGTCGATGGTGTGCCGAAATTGGAGGGAATAGGGGGACGACTGAACCACCAATTGGAACGATAGGTACTGGCGCTGTGCCAGCTGTCTTTCAATGCACATGGGTCAAAGACGAGGAAGATAAGATCTACTTCGCTCTGGGGTCCTCGCTGGCTGGGTTTGATTGGAACAACCTAGGTCAGGTAGGGGAATGGAAGATCACACTTCGGCAGACTCGTTTCGATCTCCTTCAAGGCTGGAACGATATAGACAAGGTTGAAGAAAAATGGAAGTACTCGTGGTCCCCCCTGTTGGAGGAAAGCCCGAAAACAGGAACGCATTTTGGCAACTGTGGAGAAACATATCCCTTTCTTCATATATTGTAAGTTGACATTCAATATCTGCCTGGAATTGAGCCCAAAGTTCTGATAAAGACCTCAGTGACTCCTGGACCAAGAACTGGAGGGGGAAGGTCGACGGCTTGGCCCTTTCTAGCACCTTCTTAGGGGACCCGGTGTTGAAACACAACTACTCACCAAAGGAAATGCACCAACCAGAAGCTAAGGACAAAACTAGCTGCAGGTTCATTATTCCTCCTTGTAAAAACTGCAAATATCTACTTCAAATGGCTGGTGGAGTAGATGCCCGATTTATCTATCCGCCCATAGAGAGCTCATAGTTCAGAAACATTCACAGTGGGAGGTTCAACATCTATTTCGTGGTTAAGATTCAGTAAAACTTTATGGAAAGACAAGCTTGGAGCGACCAAGTATTATGTAGCAGTTATTTCTTGATGCGTACTGGTAATAGCCCCCCTCTCAGAGCTCTTCAAGGTCAAATGCATTCAGTCCCTCTTCATCAAGACCTGCCACAATCTTTTCGAGAGTCAAGTTTCCGTTGACACGATACATAGAATCGTCAAGAGCATTCCAGAAGAGGAAGTCTTTGCCGCCAACCTGCATCAAGAAAAGGGCCTCGCCCGTGTAGGAGCATGTGCCGTAGAAAGGCTGGACATCTCCCTCGAGGCCCCGGTCTCTAATCATCTCTTCCATATCTTCGTTCCAGCGCATATCGCCACCAATCTCATCATACACGTTAGTCCAGTCCCGAGGAGGGGGAATCTGCTGAGCTGTAAGATGATTCTTGAGGAGCTGCAACGTGAACATAAAGAGTGACTTACGTCAGTGTTGGTAACGACAACACCGTCGACGAGTTTGGTGTGATTGCTCATGGTGGATATCGGTTATCGAAGGGATGGTGCGTTCAGAACGTAGGTGTAGGTGCACAATATTGGTCACATAAAGATGCCTGAAAGATGTAGCTAATGGCCGAACAATGGTGAATATTTATGGACCACCTGGCCCCAATCAAGACGTCATCAGACACTGCTGGGGTGTAAAGGTACTGCAAGGGTAGCTCAACCGTAAGCGCTGATCTGAATTCGTGGTTAGCTTGATCCACCGCCCTACATCACTAGCTCGCGTTCATCAGCATCGCTCTTTTCTGCACACCCTATTGCACGACATGTACAAACCGGTACATCCTGACAGCTCCGCCTTCGCCTTCGGGACCTATCACAGTCAATCATGTGTTCCTAGTTATTTAAATACCTTAGTTCAATCATGAAAAGCAGAGTGTTAAATACACTTTACTTTATTAAATATAATATTTCTTTAAAGAAAGCAACTATGGCGCCTCTTTTGAAATTTGCTGGTAAAGAGCTGGTCAAGCTTTACACATATGAGCTTAAAGATGTGAGAACACTCAGAACAGTAACAAAAGATAACCTGGAGTATTTGCTGACAGGCGCGGCTTTCACATCTAGATCTACCTATTCCTGAAGTCTGTTGCTGACAACCCAGAATCTTTTCACATAGAAAAGGCCGACGAGAAGAGAGATAAGTTGAAAGCAATTTATGAACAAATACTGTCCTTATGGTGAGAGTTCCCTGATGTAGCCCCAAGGCTGACCCAGTATATATATAGTGAGTACTTACCTGATGATTACTTCACAAACATAGCCCTCTTGATAAAACCCAGTTCGAAGAAGTGAAACCTGATGTCAAAGAAGAAAACTTTGAACCCAGAAAGCAAGGGACAAGCAAAACCGATCCGGACTTTCAGCCAAGACAGCATATATACCGCAGACTAAGGAGACCAGATGATGACCCAGGAGATCCTAAAATTAGGGTTAACCTGAACGACGCCTGGAGTCACCATTATCCTCTCGGCCTACAAGAGGAGAAGCTCCCCTACTGGTGTCATTATGATCTCCTCGGCCTCTTCTTTTCTCTTATGGGACCAGCTCAGCAGAACTCTGGCAGGTTCAACTTCTTTCTTCCCCTCACCGCCGTCTATACTCGCTGGTGCTTCACTATAGGGGGATCCAGAAAAAGGACCGACTTACACGATGCACAAGCCATGGCATTTGTTGATAAGCCAGGTCATGGGCCAGCACCGGCAATCTTCCAATGCACATGGGGTGAGGGCGAAGAGAGTAAAGTCGACTTTTCACTCGGTGCTTCGATGGGCGGTCAGAACTTCGCGGCGAAGCCACTTCCTGGCTGGAAAGCACATCTTCAGAGAGCTCGATTTGACCTACTCTGGAACTGGAACGACATTAAAAGTTCAAAGTGGACTGACTCAAAGAATGTTGTGCATGATTTCGGCTTCGGTTCATCGCCCGGTAAGACAGAGTTCGGAAACTGCGGCGAAACCTACCCATTCATACACATGCTGTAAGTAAGCACTACAAGTACACCCTTGATCATTTAGCTGATATTATTTTAGTGGTGCCCACCGCAAGGAGGGCCAAGAGAAGGTGGAAGGTCTTGCGCTCAGCCCGTCATTTTTGATTGACGAGGACTTGTGGAATGGGTATTCACTCAGCAAGATATACGCAGAAAGTCAAACGAAGCGAGACCCGGATGATGATATTGGCTACAAGTACATGTGGTCGCCATGCCCGAATTGTAAGCACTTGATAACTCATGTTGATATCGGAATGCTGGACAGGTTCCGCCCCGACAAAACCCCTCCATCGGCTGCAGACTTGGAGGAGGGTCACGGCTCGGCTGGCAAGTCAGACCTAAAGACGAATGGCCACTCAAAGATGCTAGCCTAGGTCACAATTTCCGGATTTCGGAACGCAGTTTAGTGGGTTTATATTTAAAGAGAATGACAGTTTCTATATTATTGAGAAGTACTTGAAGAGGAACATGCAATCGTAGTGACTGAATGTGATAATGACTAATGATGCTTCTGGAGTATGACCTCAAAGAAGTCAGTGATCGGATCATGTTCATGATCAAACTTGTAGTAAGCAGAAGTATAAAATGAAAACCTCTTAGTCCCAGCAAACGAATTGAGCTGAGCCAGTGTCAGCATGAAACTCATCTCATGAACATCCTGCATCCTGATCCACCCCTTGTGACTTCGTGGAATAAGCCGCAGCAACAAACACTTTCTCTCTGTGACAGGCATGATAGTAAAAGACATTAGAACATTAAAGCGCAGGTTGCTCAACATGCGTGCGCCGGGACCTGCATAGGTCTTCATGATGCAGTTATCGTCGGCTGATGAGCCGAGCTCAATGGCTATGTCGAACTCTGTGAGCTGATAACTGCTGTATTTACTACGTGAGACGAGAACGGAGAAGACGATGTCTTGGGGTAGGCAGTCTTTGTCTTGGATGATGATGTCTCGCTGGAGGGAGTATGCGTTGCAAGTGTAGATAGGCGGACCAGCTAGGTTTGAAGATTGGGAGCTGGCACTCGCTGCTCTCATGAGCATGCTAAATTGAGGAGCTTCAAGGCTTCTTGTATTGGCAAGGCGCTGGACTGGGACACCGTGAGGGGTCTGTGATCCCATAGCGCGATCAAGATGCTCTGTGATCGGGGCGCGATGGTGAGGAGGGAGATGATGACCCAAAGTATGAGACCTCACAATGAAGCTCTCATCGCGTTCCCAAGTTTCGGCAACCGCATCCAACGATGCCGCTTGAAGGGACACGATTGATTCTACCTCTGGTGGACCCACGTCATCATCATCTGGTTGTGGGACACGAGGAACAGTGGTAGGTGTCATGAACCTTAGGTTCCGAAGTTCTTGCACTGGTCCAGTCGCTGCACTCCTCAGAGTGGCCAGTGGAGACAGAGTTGTTTGATCTCCTGATCCTTCGTCTTTGCCCAAAGCTATGACGAGTTGATAGTAAGGATCATTGAGTTGCATGGCAAGAAGGGCAGAGTTTGGAACAGTGTCATTGAAGTAGTCCTGCTTGTTTCCCTCGTCATCAGTGAAGGAGCCCATGTTCTCGTTGAGCAGGTCCATCTGTTTCTGGACGAAGGATGGAAGGCGAAGGATACGCAGATCAGCATCTGGATCACCTTCGTCCTTTCCGCCGACGAGTGGCTTTGGAATAGTACTCCATGTGAACCAATTATCCTTTGAACTTGGAAGCATAGTGACCTTTTGCCAATCTTCCTCAGGCTTAGAGTAGTCTTGGTACTTCGGGTCAACGGTGAACTCCCGTCCGATAGATACCTCCAACTTGCCAGCCTCAAGGTACCAACCAGCGGCAAAGCGCTGTTGATGAGGAGGTTGAGTGAAGTTCAAGGTCTTGAAGTCTTGACCAGGAATGCAATCGAACAATCCGATCATGACACCGTCTGCGATGATCTCATGGCGAAGCAGAGGCGCACGACCGGTATCAGCCCCACTGGTGTTGACCCTCAGGTCAGGGTAGAGACTGACGAGATCAGAACGGAGGTAGAACCCGTAAGTTGGGACTTGCGGACGATGATTAAGCTTGGGAGACTTGTACTCCAAGTAACGATTGATGCCATGTTTGATGGCTACTCTGTCTAGATCTTGTCCCATGTGGTTCGCCAGACTCAAGGCGCCATCAACCATCGCATCAACCCAGTTGGGATCGATGTGAAAGAAACGGAGACTCTCAGGAGGAACATGGCTTGGATCTGAGATCAAGTAATGTGCAGGAATTCTGTCGAGGAACATACGATCAAGAATCCACGCTAGAATGACCATCCAGTCCGTAGAAACAGGATCGTTAGTCTCATCATAGACATGTTTATCCTTCCCCATGGAAAGTTCCTTGAGAACAATATCTACAGCCGCTTCTAGGTATTTTTCTTGAATCGGCTTTGAGGAAAAGCCAAGTTTAGGATACTGCCTTTTAGACAGTTCCGGACGATACCATCGCTTGTTGGCACCTCCGGGAGCGAAGTAGTGAGGTCTATCGCCCACGGGCACGGGAGGAACCGCCAGCTGTATCTGATGAAGACGTTCAATGGTCTTGGGAAGATCCTTGAGTAAATCATCTCGCGACCTATAACTTTGATCCGTCCCTGCATCGGTGACAGCGTCAATCTTGCACACTTTCATAGTCTTGGTGCGAAGAATGGAGCGCAGACGAGATAATGCAGCAACATATGCTTTGTCGCCGAGAGCAAGTGTTCTGCCAATCTGCCATGCTATCGAGTAGCTGATGTCCATCAGACCGATCTTCTTATCAAGGATCTGAAAGTCTTGGCCAGAATTGGAGCACTTGTTGAACTGTTCATTGAGCTCGACTCTAACAGGCGTGAAGGGGCCGCGGTATAATGCCACGGTATCTTCACCAGTCTGGACCTTGTATTTGACGAGGGAGTACCCGTCTTTCAGTCTGTCACCAAGACGCATGGAGACTTTGTTTCCGGACGACTGAAGTGGTTTAAAGACAGTTTCAGCCGGGCGAAGGACATTGAGTTCTCTACCAAGATGTTCAAAAGCGTCTCTGACGTTGAACTGTCCTGGTGGTAGGACCGTATAGGTCCAGTTATGCAGGGAACACAACCCGACGCGATTTTGGCCTGAGTTTGGCCATTCCATTTCTTCGACTCCTTCAATAGAGACAAGATGAACAGAGATGTTGGCGGCGGTTGGGTTGTTCAACGGTCCACAGCGGTTACCAATGACACAAGAGAAGATGCCAAAGTCTTCAATACCTGCGATAGCCATGCCCTTGGTGTTGATCTTGCGGACGTGCGAGAGATACTTGTACTGATCCGTGTTTGGATATTTCCCAACCTGTCTCTCGTTCTTATCATCAAAGGTAGAAAACAGACTTGTGAAAAGATCAGGCTTGATGAAGATGAACTCTGCACCGAGGTCTTTGACGTCTTTGCTAGGGTCAGCTACAATAGGTGTTGCCATGTTTTCAAGCTTCAGAAAGTCGCCGACTGTTATCTTGACGGCTCCAGCTTGGCTCTGCTTGAACTCTTTCTCGCCCAACTCTCCAGGCTGAAGAAGTAGTTCATCATGGCTAAAAGTGAAGAGCGCAAGCCATGGGACTTTGTTGCGACCGTCAACATTGTGCTTCTCAGCGAATGGACTACCTATTCTCTCCCAAGGAAGATGGGGGTCGCTGAGAACAATATGCGGAAGAATGCGACGATCGTCAGGATATCCTTGGGGAGGGTAGAAGGAATAGACAGAGCCCTCGGGCAGAACAAATTGAGGAGCGTCGACGTAGAAGTTCTGCTTCGCAGTGAGGCGAAGAGTACGGTCATCAGTCGGAGCCTTAATGTCTTGAACAATGCTTATCTCGTGCTTCTTGCCAGCCTCAAGACCCGGAGCCCAGTACGAGTGAAGCTGAGCCTGGCCTGGCTCCAAAGGTGGAGTTGGGTCTTCGATGGGCTCATCAGCTGAGGTCTCCAGAGAAGTGATGTTTAGTGCCTCGGGCTCAAGGACTTCGTCATTCCTGGTTGACTGGACAGCATTTCTGGCATGACGAAGGGTGAGATGGCGAGGGGAATTGATGGCGACGCTTTTACCGCCTGTGAAAATGACCATGATTAGAGTATTGGTGCTGACTTTGAGCAATTGGCAAAGACGGTGAGATGAAGATTCGCAGTTAAGTTCAACACTGTGAGCAACAATGAGAATAGAACAGAGACCGGTCGAAAAAAACAAAAATTGACGGGGGATACAGTTTACCCCGTCCAAGGCCTGCCATCCATCTTTTGCCGCGGGTAATCGAGGCCGTTCAAAACAAGAAAGCGATGCACTGCCTCTGCAACCTTCAAAGCAGAAGTATCTCAATGTTTCTCATGATAATTATGACTGATTACTTCCCATGCATGCAAGACGCCAACTGAAGAACTGTTGTAGTGGCTGCAACGGCCCGGTGTCACATCATCCCGGTGCGGAGCAAGTGGGCGTGTCAATAAAAGCGGCACAGCACGGCATATTTAGTGTGATAATGATGATCGGCACCCCGCAGTGCTCATCAATCTGCAGCTTGTGCGTATGGCCTATCGCGGATAGGAGCTCGTCACAGTGATTTTGGAATTTTGGGCATCAGCTCGAAACTTGGAGCGCCGTGTAAATCCTCCTCCTGATTGAGGGTTGGTGAATGGCCTGAGCGTCGCTTGCCAATGTTATGATGACGCCAAATATTGCTGCGACTGAGCTAATATCGTCCTTTCTGGAGAATTCAGCTCTTAGAAGGAACGCCGCTAGTGGTCATCACTGCTTGACTTTGACTTTGTAGATGCAGATTGGTTCGGACATCACCGGACACAAGGCAGAGTGGTTGAAGAATATGACGAGATGGGTCCTGTCTCTTTTGTGTCCCGTTCATGGAGGGCATCGCGATGTAACTTGGGTTATAGAAACGCAGTGGCGATGCTTTCATGGCTTGCTGAAAGAGCCAAGGGTCAATTGGGGGGAATCCATGAAGACAGAACATACAGTGTAGGGCAGATTCAAGTTGAGGATTTGAAGATAAATACCTCATGATATTCCTCTGATCAAGAACTTCAGAAACATCACCAATCAACATCCCAACACTCTCACAGCTTTCACATCTTCAACTTCAACCACTATTCTACCATCACAATGGTCGCTGTCACTGCCATCCAAGACGAAGCCGGTGCCGTCGGTACCAAGATCCATCTCTTTTACAACCTAGAGAACAAGAACATCGGCTTCCAGTTCCGCAATGAGCAAGACACCAGCGACATCAAGCTCAACACCTTTGACCCAGATGCCAACGCCCATGACGGCTTTGTCGTCTACCAGTCCCACCTAGCCAGCACCAAGCACTACAACAAGGAGCTTGTCTTCGGCGTCACTGAGAAGAAGGGCACTGAAAAGAAGTCCTCCTGCCAGTGCGGCCAGCCTGCTGACTCCAAGAGCTGTGACTGTCCCAAGGACGCTGATGCTGTTGACATTTCGCTCATCAGCCCGGTGTACAAGGTTGTCACGAGCGCTTATAGTGATAACTACAAGATTGCTGCTTGCTCGTCTAATGTCAACACCTGGATCTACTATCTCAAGTATGTATCTCGTCTAAGGCCAATCGATATAGATTACTTACTCCTGTATAGGAAGAACCCAAAGGCGAGCAATGCTCTTAGCATCTTTGAAGCCGTTATAGGACCAACCCACGACAAGGCCTTCAGCACTAACACCATCCTTCCTGGCTCAGCCCTCGCCGCCTACTGGGATGCTGGCACTAAGAAGCAGAACATCATCTACCAGGGTGTAGAGGGCAACAAGCTCAGGCAGTACGTCGTCGGCGGCGCTGGTAAGACCCCCATGCTTCCCCATTCTACCGCTTTATACTAATTTGTACTCATAGATGGCCCCATCGACGCCGCAAAGGGTGTCAAAGCCAAGAGCACCCTCGCCGTCGCCGTCACTGACGCCAAGGTCTTCCTCTACTTCGTCGATGCAGACAACAGCACCATCACCAGGGTCACCAAGAAGGTTGGAGGGACTAAGTGGGGGCATGAGCAGACTGTTAGTGACGCTGATAAAATCAAGCCCGACAGCCAGCTCTCTGTCACTGTGGCTGCTGGAGCTAATCACCTCTTCTATGAGGCTGACACGGAGAGTACTGATAAGAGTGAGCTAACTCATGTCATTGACTCTTGGGAGGATGATGATGACTGAGGTGGTGTGATGATGGACGGGTTGCTTGTATTTCGGAGACACATTCATTCAGCTCTATCTCAGTAGTGGTGAGAATGCTTTGCGTGCTTCATGTCCTATAGTTACCAACAAATGCCACTCCTTCTGTTCGATTATAACTCGCTTTCGAAGACCTGCAAGATGACTGTGCCGGTCTTCATTTGGACCACTCCCAATGCCTAAACAAGGATCTTCACTAAGGTAAACCTTGATTTCGGTATAATCCCTGAAAAGGGTTACCTTGCATCGACATCGTCAAGAGGGCAAAATGCTCAAACATGACTGAATACCTTGAGAACGAGAGAAGGCTTGGGACCTTGATCCTAATGACACAAAGATTTAGGTAAGTTTGTATGAACTGAAGATATCTTTATTAAATTTAGGATATATTTTACTGAGTTCATTTTACTACTCTATAACAAGGTTCAGTATATTCTTGCACCCTGAGGGATACTAACGAGCGTATATAGAAACAAATATAAGCTATGTACCTTGGTAACACCATGACTAAACTGGGTTGTCTGGCTTATCCTTCAACAAAGGCTGCCTAAGCTGCAAGAACCCCTCAACAGCCGTATAAGGACCCTTCTCAAACCCTGGCGTGAGTGGATTACCCTTTACCTCAATGCCATATGCATTATAGAGAGGAAGTCCACTCCCGCCTTTCTCATCCATAAACGGCTGCAGCCAACTCCACTCCCCTTCATCAAGAGCTGGAAGCGCTGCATTCCGAGCAGGCCTCTTCTTCACCGTCTCAGTTGTCAAGGGATTATCGGGGTCATATTTCCCTACATCTTGAGTCAGGGTGAGAGGGCCTGCGTGGAAGAAGGCTGTCATATTCTGCATGGCATCCTGCCAAGTCCAAGAAGGAAGCTGGAGACTTCGTGGTGGAAGGATAGAAGAGTAGCCGTGAATGGGGGTGAAGGGATCAAAGATGGCACCGAAGATTTGAAGCTCCTTGATGCGCTCATCGGCGTAAGCTTCTGGTTCAACGGGTTTGGAATCATGGAATTGCTCGATCCAGAAGGGGTTGAACTTGGGGTAGTTGGCCTTTGAAATGGCTGTCAGGTTCGTTGCCTTGGATCCGTCACAGAAGTACGTCTTGACCTCGTCAAGCAGCAACTCATCTTCTCGGTTCTTGTTCGGATCTGGGTTCTTATTGGCTTCAAAGTACCCAACGAGGCCATCGTATTCCCTGAAGAAGTCACCGAGCTTCAACTGGAACTTGTATGCGTTCTCATCCTCGTCACTCTTCGAGATCAGACGCATCAGCGGTTCCTTGGTGTTGTTACTCGTTCTTGTGCTTTGGTTCGCCAGTGGCGCGCCCTCGAGCTCAAGGGACCAACCCATATTGGCCAAAGCCATAGGTCTGCCAACGATCGAGGACAGAAACTCAGCGTAGGCGCTAGGAGCGGGAGCCATATTGTCCACGGCCATGGAGAGCATATCCCAGAACCCGCGCGCATAGCCAGGATCACTTCCCATGCGGGTGATCAGAGCATCAAGTTGGGCAACGTTTTCAACTGGGGGAAGAGAATTATCTCGCTTGAACGGCAACCACTTTGGCTCCGTGATGACACCACCAGGACCTCCAAAACGAATCTCACGATAGAATGCGCCGTTGGGGAGGAATAGCTGAATACCTTGGTCTGCATAGTTCAAGACTACCCAGCCCCAAATAGGATTCTCCCACTCAGTTGCTGGCCGCCAGTAGGGCTTGGACTTGGCAACATCTTCGTCGCCAGAGTAAACCACAAATGACGCGTTGAGACGGGAGTTCTGATTGATCTGAGGAGGAAGCTGTATGAACTCACACTTCAGCCCAGAGTTCTTCATCACAGTGTTTGCAACCTTGGTTTCATCATTGAGAGTGACGGGCTGAGGCTCATAATAGTCGCTGATGCAAGGATATAATGGCTCGGGGCCGTCGACTCTGGGTTTGGGATCAATGGCAACGAGGGCTTGACCGAACTTGTCAATGACGTTGAATTTGGTGAACCTGAGTTTCATCTGATTAGTACTGAATTCCAATGCGAATGGCGTGATACATACCTGAATTGACCATGGGTAGCAGGCTTGAATGGGCAAAAGTCCGCTACACTAAAGTCCGACATGGAGGCATAAGGCGTAAGTGCAGAATTATTCTGAATCTTCTCAATAGTCTCGGCAGAGAACCCAGCCAAAGGATACGTGGCAGCCCTAATCGCGGAACTAAGCTGCTGTCCGTCCTTGACGAACTTGTTCTCAGGCTTGATGTGCGTTCCTTGAGAAAGGGTAAGTAGACCCTCAGTCAAACCCGCGAGAGGAGCAGACAGGAAGGATAATCGATTGATATTGTCAATCAATCGAGTCTGCTTCTCCAGCGGGATAGACTCTTTAAGAATCTGGGGAGGGGTATCTGCAAAGAGCTGTCTGACCTTGGCGTTGAGCGAGAAGCTGGGTTGGGGTAAGATGAGAACGCGGCCAGACAAGACGCGAACATCATCGATAGGCTCTGGTTTGCGCAGCTTCATCTTCTCCCAGAGCGGCGTCCCATCGTCTGCGGGTACACCATATCGCGTTTTCTTGCTATCAGACACTCTGGAAGCTTGTTGGTCCAACTGCCAGAACTCAAAGGGGACATGGGTGTATTCGATCTCCCACTCTGCATAGAGGGGAAACCATGGCTGACGGTTCTCCCAGCGATCTCTCCACAGAGTGTTGTCGCTGGTAGGTGACAGCTTGTCATGGAACTGGGGATACACTTGGCCTCCTGGAGGATCACCAGATTGCTCTGTGTTACTGGGTAGCAGCGCCCAAAATTCGGAACAGAGTTGAACCGCATTCTTCAGTGCTGCTTGATCCGGAAACTTGGAAGCAATGAGAGAGGCCAGATCAGACAAGGTTGAAGGAATGTTAGTAGATGGGGAGACTGTCTGGGGAGGAATGCGAACATTGACGCTATCATTAAAGTCAATGGGCCAGCCAGAGTCCACGCCACCAAGAAGCACAGTGGGATCTCTAGCCCGGTAAAAGAAAGGCTCAGTCCCATTCTTGACACCTTGAAGGGGTCCTCCTTCTACCTGCCCCTCTTCCTTCATCACCGTAATCTTGGCGTCAAGGACCTCCATACGCACGTTGAGTTCCCCAAGCCTGTCGGATATTGTCTTGACTTTGGCCTGATTCTGACGGTTCACATCATCGTCATCCTTGTTGGTGACATCTGTAACATACTTCCACCACAAGGAGAACATATCCCAGCGATACTGCTCTGCTCCTTTGCGACACGCATCAAGCAAAGACTGGTGCTCGTTCAATGTTCGTAGAGCATCAATTGACCCTGGTTCAGGCTTCGTTGGCTTTCCTTGCTCTTCTTGACCAGCGATGAAGTAGTGAATACCTCCCTTGGAACGATTGAAGCTCCAGTTGTAAGAGATGTCTTTAGCTTCTCGTTGACCTTCAACACCGTCGTCTCTGGCATGCAGCAGCGAGTCGATAAGAAGAATATCTTCTTCAAGTTGCTTGATGATTTGATTCTGCTCCTTATCACTCCTGGAAGAGCAGTATGTGATCAGAGCATCGATGGGAGTAGTGCCGACAGATACAGCTGGAAGTTCATTGCTTCTCAGCGTCTTGCTGAATGCATCTGCTGGAACAGTGGCGGGTTTGTTCTCATGATCCCAGTGGACATCATACAACGCTCCATGAAGACAAATTCTTGTATGGTCTTTGGAGTCCAGCCATGATTTGGTGACAACTTCAATCCCGCTTTCTTGAAGAGCCATGAAAATACCCTGAAGTCTCTGCTGTCGAGTAACATCATCCCGCCAAAGAGGATCCTTCAGCTCATCTCGGTGCCATCCTAGAAGGTAATAGCTAGCAGTGGCCTTTTGCAGGAACTGTGGCTTCTCAGAGGAACCGTTGTTGTACTGGAAGTTATCAAGCGTGCTGAAGACGTTGGAGTTGTGAAGCTGGAAGTCTGCAAAGAGCTGGTTACTGCTTCGGAGAAGGCTGATATCCACGCGATGAGCAGACTCGCACTCGGACCAGGCTTCAAGAGGTGTCTTGCGACCGATGAAGACTTCGGCTTGTTGCTCGATGTTGGTATCATCGCCAGACTTGACACCAAGGATGAAAGGAGAGACATCGACTTGGAGGTCATAGTCAGACGGGATACACTCCAGCGCCCATTGGTAATCACTCTCAATGACCCAAGCCTGATACTCCTTGAAGAAGGGCTTGGCCTCAGCAGGACTAATACTGTCCAAGTCCAATTTCCGAACAATGATCCATCGTGTCGGCGGCTCAAGAAACTCTGGAGATTCGGTCGGCTCTGCCCTAGGATCCGAGATAGGCTTGCCAGGTGCCAGTCCACGCCCAAGACGTTCATCCTCTCTACGCTCCTTCGAGACAGAATCTGCAGAAGCCACTCCAGATCGGTAGGTCTGGGGAAGGATCCAGTGGAGGTAGACTCCGTGACGATCTCTGCGAGGCGCGGGAGGTCGAGCGCCCAGGTCAGTTAGACGAGGGTTCGCTTCTGCTGGGGCTGAGCAATGAAGATCTGCGTGGTTGAGAACATCGCTCTGGATGAGGAAATTGTCAAGACGCAGAAAAGTGTAGTTTGGCTGGGTGATAGGCACGATTCGTGCGTTGTGGTCACCTTGTGCATCGGTGTTGCAGACTGATGGGTTTAGGACGAAGGCTTGCAGTTGCAGAGGCACCAGCAAAGGATCTGAATCACTATCCATAACGACAAGAAGCTTCTCGCAGTAGTTTGAGTATTGAGGTTTGTTCGTGTAAAACTGAGAGAACTGCTGTGAGTGCGAACTGATAACTATCCATCACTCTTGGCTCAGTCCTATCCGCCCATTCAATTGCAATCGGTGATCAAAAGTCCCCCGCAAGCCAGTCGATGTGCCAAGCTCAGGCCTACAGCTGATATTATGCAGGTCGTAGTGACAGTCACAGTGAGTGTGTTAGGGGGTTTGCATAGCATAACTACCCCGCTGTCGATCCCGCAACAACCTTTTAGGCGACGTCGTCGCGACGGTACGGCCTGGTACAATAGCCTGCAAGATTCCAGATTCGTATACGCGCGTCTCTTTTCAGGTGCTGTCGTAATGTGACGAGCTGCAGCTGGCAATAGTCTCTCTGAAACAGGAAATTGATAACACCTGAAGCAAGCTGAAAACGCCTTGACTTCCCAAAATGTTGTGCCCAGTCTGACTGGACGCAACGTGCCGTCATACCATAATGCAGCCTCTAGGTATCTTACGACGCGGCTCAGCCAAGTAGTGATGTGATAGTCAACGAAGGAGTGTCGTTTTTGAGTCGTCATTATTTCACATGAAGCCATGCTCATCGTCCTTTGGCACACAATGCAAATGGTCCAAGAAAGAGAAGATTCTCAGATCTCAGCTAGCCACTCACGGGGTGAATTGACTGGTTCTATTGCCATCCGAGACTAACCGCTGGGGAACCTGCACAGGAGGTAGGAAGTGATCTCCCTCTGAATTTACGGGTATCTCGCTGGTCCCCAGCTTTTGGCGAGCTCGACATCTCGCTCACTCTCCAGCTTGCATATCCTACCTCTAGACTCTATTCAGCACCAGAAGTTATTGTTCCTCGTCCTCGTATCAAACCCACTGTTCTTACACTATCTGAAGCCGAGTGAAGCTTCAATATGGGTTCACGTATTCAGGACCTCATCTCCCGGCAGGGTATTCCACGAGCTGGCGACCCGTCTAAATCTCTGTGGAAGCCCATATCAGCTACCGGAGGCTTCATTGCAGACGGGAAGTACAAGTTTTACGGATCCAACGCCCCTGATCCTGGTGGTGATGATGCTCAGATTCTGGACAAAGGATCCAATGTGGACAATTTCGTCAATCAGTTGTCTGGCAATTGTATCATTCTCAAGACCGTTCCATCTAGATCGGAGGCCATAGATATCCAGCTGGACGCTAGTGATGGGTTGGCAACCTGGATGGGCCACCTTGATAGCCAAGGTCTTTTCAACTTGACACTGAAGCCAGAACCTGAACCCGGCAAGGGACCTTGGGTCATCGATGCCTTCAGCTTCCAGTATAAATCACCATGGGACATCACTTTTAGCTCCAAGGAGAAAGCTTTGAAGTATTCCTTCCCGCCTCCCGCTGAAACCTTCGAATCAACACCTGGTCTGGACCCGAATTCTCCTCGAATTCCAGCACCTGGTCTGGAACCAGACGGCAAAACACTCTACTTTGGATTAGATCCCGATAAGACCAAAGAAGACTTGCATTCTACCGTGAAGGATCTCTTCGACTTCTCGGAATCTTCCAGGACACCACCTGCTCTCGTTGCAGACTGGAAGACTACCCTTGTAGTACAAGATGCGTCTGCAGCTGGGAAACGGAATGGTCTTTGGATTCGCCCTTCAAGGTCTTTACAGACATCTATCCGTCTCCAGTTCAGTCTCGACGCCGCCGATGTTGAAACCTTCAACAAGGCAATTACTTCAACTTTGAGAGGATTCACGTTTGACAGCCTCGATGTCATCTGCAAGAAAGCAGTTGTTCTAGCTGACACCGATGATGGCAACCAACCAGTGGCTCAGGGCAGCGTCATGTTCCAAGCCAAATGTACCATCAAGCCACCAGACGGAAAGTCCGACGTCCGAGTAATATCCTCTGTCAGTTTCTACCATGGAAGCTACAACATCACCGTCCAGTTCGGTAACAAAAACGCATTTATGGGCATCTTAAAATGGCTAGCGGGCTTAGTTCAAGATCTGAACTTGGACTTCGTCAATGAATTTCTGGGTCATGAAGATATGTTTGAGCAGAGCGGGATATACGCTCGACAAATCAAGATTGGGCTTAGCTGTAATGACAAGGGACGCAACACTACGCTGAGCAGCTTTTCTTTTGACATTGAGGTTGCGGCAAAGTTTGGTACTGAAACGTCAGGCACGGGGGAGCATGCTACGCCTACGTTTCTGGTATCCTATGCTTGGATGGCTGATGGGCCGAAGTGGGGGAGCATCAAGGGAGAACTCTGGAATTGTGAGTAGCCTTGCGTATTGAAAAGAGCCTTTACTGATTGCTTCGAATAGGGTACGATGACTCGGTCATTCGCGACATGCAACCAGAGTATGAAACCATCACGGATCTCTACCCCTTAACAGAGACCCCCGCAAAGACACTCAACCTCATCAAGATGATTCCAAATGTCGACATCCAGAATGTCCCAAAAACAGTTCCAACCCAGATCAGCAGAGCGTACGTCACACTCAGTAGCAGTGGTGTGAGACTAGGCGGTACTATCGAATCACTCGCCTTTGAGTCTGATGATCCACCACCGGTTCCACAGCTTGATCTTGGACTACTCAGCATCGACGCTGGCTTCACATGGGAAGGCAAAAAGGATTTCACACTCACAATCGCTTTCTTAGCACGACTCCAGCCGGCGCCGACGTCTGTGCACAAGGAGACTGCCATTCTGAAAGGTGGGATCGATTATAGCAGCGGAACAGGAAAGTGGGAGCTCAAAGCCTCACTTAACTCCCTTTATGCGTCATCTCTGTACGAGCTATTCTGCAAGCCGAAAGGCAACTCGACTGACACGTCGACTGCTGATCATGTCATGCCGTTGATCGAGTCGATTCAGGTCAAGAGTCTTGATCTAGCCTACCACTACGAGCCAGTCAAGGACGGTGATGACAAGGGCAAGTCTGTTGGGTCCGCTTTTGAACTCGAGGGCATTCTCTTGGCAGCTGGTCTTGAACTTGATCTCAAGTTTCACTATCAACCATCAGGATCCTTCACTTTCACGGCAGGCTTGAAGTCAGCCGAGGATAATGCAAGTGTTTCAGATGTCATTAAGGGCATACTTGGTGACGATAGTCTGGAACTGCCCGGCTTTCTCGATAGCATGTCGTTTGGCAGCGAGAAGGACAGTGCTATCCATATCGAAGTTCTGGAAAAGGTACTCAAAGACGAACCAAAGAAGAAGCCCGATGAAAAGGCCCTCGAGGTGCAAGCTGCGGGCGCCAAAAAGAAGGGTTCATTCCAGTTCATTGCAACGTTGACACTGGGCAAGATAAAGTTCTTGTTTGTTCAACTCCACCAGCTAGATTGGGAGTCAAAAGTCCCCTCGAAGCGCTTCTTCAAAGCCTCTCTAACAGCTGTTCCTACGATTGAGATCCCTTTGGTGGGAAATCTCACCCAGCCCTTTGAGGAGATGTACTTCATGTGGATACAAGACAAAACAAAAATGAATCCTAAACGAGAGCCGGGTCTTACTCGTCTAGATATCAAGAGTTTGAGCGATTCGATGTCGTTGACGACGAAAGACAAGTTCAAGGAGAAGGATGACAGCGACCTCCTGATGAGCGCTGGATCCCACTTTGGAGTCATCATCAAAGACTCCGAGGGCAAGTCTACGTGCATACTTGACTATGGCTTCAAGAGGAAGGCGGATGCTCCTGAGAAGGAGTCGACTCTTGCACTGACGTCACTGGAGGAGGATGAGAGTGAAGAAGAGAAACCACAGAAAGAAGACTCCGACGGAGGTAGTGCGTCGGCGCCATTTAAGAAGAAGGCCGGGCCACTGTCCATTAACAACATGTCCCTCAAATACACAGACCAAATCCTGCGCATTGGCTTCGACGCAACATTTGAGCTCGGTCCAATTGGATTTTCGCTGCTTGACTTCACCATCAATCTCAAGCTCATATCCCTCGATCTATCCAAGATAGAGATCCCCAAGTTCAGCCTAGAAGGCTTCGCAGTTGCTTTCGAGAAACCACCCCTCACAATCGCGGGTATCGTTCGGCACGGAAACATACCAGGACTGAACTACTACGCGGGCGGTCTTATCGTAGGCTGGGTCCCGTATCAGCTCCAAGCAGCTGGTTTCTACGGCGAAGCCAGCCCTGACAACCAGAAATCTTTCGTGTCGGTTTTTGTGTTTGCCAGATTGGATGGGCCGCTTGTAACGCTGGAGTTTGCAGAAATCTCTGGTGTTACTGGTGGTTTCGGGTATAACTCAGAGATTCGTGTCCCCAAGGTTGCGGAGATCACTGAGTTTCCTTTCATTGATCAGTCTCAGCTCAGCGGTACTGCTGGCGATGCACTCGAGACGCTTAAGAAGCTGACGGATCCTCGGTCTGAAGCTGGAGGGTGGTTCACGCCGCGGGACGATACGTACTGGGCAGCTGCGGGTATGAAGATTGATGCCTTCCAGATGATCTCCCTCGACGCTGTTGTGGTTGTCATGTTTGGCCAGTCTGTCAAACTGGGAATATACGCCGTTGCTCTAGTTGACATTCCCAGCGCCAAATCACCTGTCAAGTTTGCTCACGTTGAGCTTGGCATTGGCGTTACGGTTGACTTTGACTATGGAACTATGAAAGTGGAAGGTCAACTGTCGCCCAAGTCGTTCATATTGGACCCCAACTGCCATCTCACGGGAGGTTTCGCCTTATACTATTGGTTTGACGCTACGCATGCTGACAAGTCTCTCGTTGGCAACTTCGTTTTCACTCTGGGTGGTTATCACCAAGCGTTTAGAATCCCAGACGGTTGGCCGAATCCACCGCGCTTAGGTATCAGTTGGTCTCTCGGAAGCCACCTCAGTCTATCTGGTGAGGCGTATTTCGCCATCACACCAAAGGTCTGTATGGGCGGCGGAAGACTGCACGCAGCTTTCAGCGCTGGCCCTATCGAGGCTTGGTTTGACGCTTTTGCCAACTTCCTCATCAACTACAAGCCTTTCCACTTCACTTCCAACGCGGGTATTTGTGTTGGCGTTCGCTTCAACATCGACGTTTTGTTTATTCATACACATATCTCCGTTGAGATCGGAGCAGACTTGTCTATGTGGGGACCGCCGCTTGCTGGTCGGGTGCACGTTGATATCAAGGTGGCCAAGTTTGACATCAACTTTGGTGCGGATAAGGGCGATGAGAAGGAGGCTAATATCGAGGAATTTTACCATCTTGTTCTGCAGGCTAGCAGTCAACAGGCAACGAGCCAGTCGGCAGAAGAGGAACATGCTCTGGTCGCTGAGGGCGAAGAAAATATTTTGCCTGGAGATCCCAATCAAGGACACACATTCCTCGCCACTTCCGGACTTCTGAACAATAGTTCTTCTGGTCATCGAAAGCAAAACGATGATTGGATTGTCCGTGGAGGATCATTCTCATTCGTCGTTGGGTGCAAGATGGCAGTCCAAGAGGCCAAGCAAGTCGACGAGAACAAAATTGTGGTCAACTCAGTCTCATCCAAAGGTCCTCCCATCTACGCTCGTCCAATGCACCTCAAAGAAACCATGACCAAATCAGAGATGAAGATTGAGATCGTTCAAGATGGTGTCGCCCGTGCGAAATGGGGCATGACCCAAGAGTATAAGCAGGTGCCAACAGGTCTTTGGGCCAAGTGTAAGCCGACCCGCACTCCACATTGGTACTTTGCTAACAATTTGGAACAGATGATGAGAGTCAGGATCCTACCAAGAGCCGTGAAGGTAACAACATCGACGATCTGCTCGACAACAACTCCGGCAGCTTGAAGCTTATGATGGGTGTCCTTATGCAAGGCCCGCCAGCTATCATGTCTGAAGATACCCTCAAAGCTTTTAACATCCTTGCCCAAGGTGAGAGAGTCCTCAAAGCAGAGAAACCTTTTCCCGAGACGGAGTCACCCGAAGAAGCCTGGAATCCTAGTAAGCCTAAGGATGGTGCTGAACAGTGGGATGATGTGCATAATAAGTGGTCTTCACCAGAGTGGAACGGCGACGGCGATGGAGGAGGTGACGTCCAACAGACTTTTGTCGATTCTTGGTTTGAGACTTTTGGGTGGGGAACGGCATTGTCAGGTTTGGGCAATCTGCCCAAGCTTTTAGGAGAGAGATTCGGTGATCTGTACGTCGAGGCCCCACTGATCACCGTGTAGTTAAGTGTGTTACTTATGTTCAATTTGGATACGATTTGGTCAGAATGTTGAAACAAGAGGATGAGATCAGATAGAGGCAAAACACAGTCATTACCATATCTAGGGGAGGAAAGAAAACTCAAAACCTTAATCCTAAGTAATAAAAAGATTTAGGTAACTTAGCATAAGTTTAGGATAAGCTTAGTATAGACTTAGGATACCCTTTACTGAGTTTATTTTAACACCCTTTATCAAAGTCTGATGTTCTTTTTGCTCCCTGAGGCATATCAATAATATTTTATCTTTCAAGTCTCACATGGTGGACCAATCACGATTTTGCCGAAGCGAGTTTACTAGCAAGGATGCCCCAGCACGATTCTCCCCTCTGATGAGATCATGAGCTAATGGTCTAGGGTATCAAGATAACCGGAGCTTTTGCACCGGAGCCATCGGACCGGGCCTTTGGAACCACAACGAAGCGACTAGAGAAAGATAAAAGCAAGTTACAGAACGTTGGTGAATCCTAAAGTGGATCCAGCGTCATGACGAGATCACTGTTGGATGTGAAATGACAGCTGTAATTGCTCCGGCCCGACAACGGTGTTTCGATCGATTGATGGATTAGCGGGCGCAGATAATTGTATATAAGTTTATGGGAAACCTGTGCCGGTGTTTGATCTTCTTGAGGGTATTGATGTCTAAATTCTGAGTGACGTAATAATGGCGAACCTCCAAACGTATCTCCAAGAGCTTGAGAGAGACTTTACGGTTGATACCGCAAAGCTCAAGCATATCACCAACCACTTTATTGATGAGCTAGATAAAGGTACAGAGAGAGCTAGTCACATGACGAATGAAAGCTAAGATTGATGCAGGGTTGAGTGTCAAGGGCGGCAGCATCGTAAGTAGCGGATTATGTGATCTATCGCCCACCAGCTAATCAGCAACAGCCAATGAACCCAACATGGGTAATGCAACAACCAACCGGCAACGAAACAGGAAAATACCTCGTCCTGGATCTCGGCGGCACGAACCTCAGAGTATTCTCCGTCGAACTATCCGAAGAAAAGTCAGGCTTCAAAGTCAACCAAGTCACGCACAAACTCCCCAAAGAACTGAGAACAGGACCCGCCGAAAGGCTTTGGGATTTCGTAGCTGGACATCTCGAGGACTTCCTCAAAACAGCTGATTTTGAAGCTGGAACAAATACCGACTTGAGCTTCATCTTCTCATTTCCTACGACGCAGCGAACTATTGATGAGGGCATTCTTCAGAGGTGGACGAAGGGGTTTGATGTTGCTGATTGTGAAGGTCGCGATGTAGCGGCGTCTTTGAGACATGCCATCGCGAAAAGGGTATGCATTGTGCATTCACAGTACGACTCCAACACTAACAAGACACAGAAACTCCCTCTCAAGGTCCGAGTCGTGACAAACGACACAACCGCCACAATGATGGCCTCAGCATACATCAACTCCGAAACCGCCATCGGCTGCGTTTTCGGCACAGGCTGCAACGGCGCCTACTTCGAAAGATGCCAATCTATCCCCAAGCTCGACATGGAAGGTCTTCCAGCCGAAGCCCTCATGGCGATTAATTGCGAATGGGGCGCTTTTGACAATGAGCATGTTGTCTTGCCGTTGACGTCTTTTGATATCGCTATTGATGATGCGTCGCCGAGGAAGGGACAACAGGCGTTTGAGAAGATGGTGGCGGGGCTGTATCTTGGGGAGTTATTTCGGTTGATTATGCTTGATGTCAAGAGGAGGGATAATACGTTTTGGGAGGGTCAGAGTTTGCAGAAAATGCAGGAGCCGTATTTTATGGATTCGTCGTTTTTGTCGGCGATTGAAGAGTACGTCAACCATCCTCTACTTACGGGATTTCTCGCTAACCATGGGTCTAGGGACACGTCGAAAGATTTCAAGACATCGCATGACTTATCTGTCGCAAAGCTCGGTGTATCGCCAAATGTACAAGAGCTCGAGTTCATGAGAAGCGTCGCGACGCTGATAACAACCCGCGCGGCGCGTCTTTCATCAACAGGCGTAGCAGCGATATGCTTGAAGAGGAATCTCAAGACATGTCATGTTGGTGTTGAGGGATCTCTGTTCGAGAAACATCCTCATTTCAAACGGGAGCTGTCCAAAGCGTTAGGTGAGATTCTTGGCTGGGATAAGCAGTCCCCTAGTGGCAAGGAGGACGTGGAGTTTATGCTTTCGCCTGGAAGTGGTGTTGGTGCAGCTGTTATTGCGTCAACTCTTACGAGAAGTAAACATCAAATTTGAAAATGATTGCAAATTGAATATTTAGACAAAATAAGTCTATGATTAGTATAGATATTAAAGAAGCAAGTTTAAATAAATAAACAAGCAGTACTCTGTACTTACCCTGCAATTGTAAGCCAACTGGGTCTCGTCGGGATAACTGGCCAATAGGAGTGGCTAGAAACTGAGATAAAGGAGATGCGCTAATTACTCATCAGAAAAACCTTTTTCATTCTGCAGACTCAAGTAATCCTTCATTTACCCCAAATCAGAACAGCACAGCGCTCAACTTGCTCTCGCTCTGGAGTCTGGACATCAAAGGATCATGTTCAGCGCCAGGTCTGCCTTTCCATTTGGGACAAGACTGCCCTATTGGACACTTTCAAAAAGAGCTACACTATGCAACTTTCAGCCACAGGCTTCGGCTCCTTGCAAACGGGGCATATCTTTGCAACCATCGAAATCACTACGAGCAAAAAACCCATGGCGAGTCAGTTCTATGCTGTTCCTTCCAAATAAGCGACCTTGTCTAATATTTTAGCCTGTGGATAATTCATGGCCAATCATCGCGTTTCAGGCACCTGGTGACTCATTAACTGTGGCTCCCAAACCCACGCAGCTTCAACTAAAGAGAGGGTTAGGAATAACATTTATTCCAGCTAGTGATGAATGGCTCAGTGAACGTTGCCGAGAAGAAGCAATAAAGCGGAATCAGCATCTGAGGCTAATTGTAAGCATTGTTTATCAAAAGCTGTACTTCTTTCGACTGACTGTTAAAGGCGGGGAGGGGAGGATCAGGGCCTGGCTTTTACGTCTCATCTGCTGTCGCTGATTTATTCATAAAGAAACCAGCAAGAGAGATTGCGGAGGGGAAGTGGTCCCACAAGGTAAATAAGAGATATTTCTGCATGGAACCTGAATATATCTACGAAATGTTTCGTCTCTATGGAGAGGGGGATATGGAACCCCAAGGAGATATAGACTTGCTGGTGGAAAAGTACATAAACGAACATCTGAAAAAGGAGAAGAAATTTCGAAGGAGGAAAACAGAAGACATTATAGCACTGTTCGGGGGGCCTTAAAAAATAGCAGTAGCTTAATTAAATATCTAACTCTAGCTGCCTCTGGCCAGGCTCTCATTAAGATGCATAAATGCAACAGAGTGTGGATTTTAACCATGCCCTTGGAAGCTTGCAGTACGCGTCATCCCTAAAAAGTATTAAAGAGAAATTGCATCTATACTAAGAATGAATGATTGAGTCAAGGCATAATGCTGTAAATTCTGACTGGAGTACAGAGTGAGGATTATTAAAAGAAGATATTTATTATTTCCATCAGTCTTTCAAGTAGAAGCATGGCGGAAGGCCAAGGATTAAGTTTTGTGGATCTAGGTTAACTCGATTTGACTGGAAGAAAGATTCTCCACTGACTCTCCCAGATTGGGGATCGCGATGTTGAACAATCCATCACTCCACTTTTAATTTTTTTATTCACCCTTCTTTGAGGAATATGTCTGCCTTCTTTAAACCTGCTCGCTCTTTACAAAGGGTCTCCGTCTATAAGCGACCTCAAGCGCGGATCTCAATATGCAATCTCCAATGTAGATCCTTGGAGACATCCAGTCCTGGTGCCTGTGCCGATAAGCCAGTGCGACTGATGGACAGGAAGAGACATGAAAAAGTCAGTTGCACCTCACCCTCGTTTATCAAGGGAATCTCTTTCTGATATTGATACTCATAGATCATAAAACACCCATCTGCGGTAAAAGACATTTCAAAAATCCCATTTGGGTATGCATTTATTCCATCCGACGACTTGGCTATAGTGAAGATATGCCGGACTATGGCCAAAGAGCAAAGGAGCAAGATATTTGCTTGTGTCAGCGATCAAACGCCAGAGCAGCCGATAGACTCGCATGGCGAACTGCCAAAGTCCACTAAAGCCGGGGAAGTGCCGATTTTTGGCCTCTACGTGCCATCCGATATCGCCGACGCTGCTACGGTTCAATTCCAAGAACAGACAAAGGCTTTCCAAGTGAAACGGGATTTCTACATGAATAGATATTATCCTCACATGCCTTGGTCGCACAGGGATCGGTTCAATGCCAAAGAATACCAGGCCCTACAGCGACTGAAAACGAGTTTAGCAAAGTCTTTAAGTGAGGCAAAGTACACAACCCACTATAGAGTTGAGAGGTATATTAGGAAGAACATGCGCAAGGAGGAAGGCGATCTTACGGATGAAGAAGTAAAGCAGGTGATGGCGTCGTGGAAGGATGGCAGCGAGATGCCGAATATTGAGGTTATCTAACATTGACTGGACTTGCTTAATTTCTAGCTTGGCTACCTGACGTGAACTGAGTTGTAATTATCAAAGTTCTTGAATAATCAGAGGTTGGCCAGATATCCAACCGCGCACTTTATAATATCTACGATCTCATCGGCGTGTTTCCATAGATCATTATGATCACCGCTAGCTTTCATCTCCACAGTCTCAAGCGTTGATGTCTTTCTCAGGTGATCTTTCATAAGCTCAGTCTGGGCATACGGGACAAGACCATCTTCCTTGCTCTGGGCGATGACGACGAATTGGCCTTCAGGCCACTCTGCGCTCCAGTCTGTGATACTCGTAGGACAGATAGCCTTCCATACCGCCTCGTCATCGCCGAAAGCATTCTTCGTAAAGTCGGTATACAGTGGTTGGAGTTGTTTGTGAGAATCTGGTGGGTTGTTGATAAAGGCAGCGAGATCGTATAGTCCGTTGAGAGGAGCTATGACTCTCGGTTTCTTCACCTTTGGAACCGAGATTCCCTTTGCAGTACCCAGCCAGTGATCGGGGTTCATCAATGTCTGGAACGTCATGGTAGCACCACAGCTGTGACCTGACAGAACATAATCATGAGCTACTCCAAGATCATTCTGCAGAAATGAGATAGCCGTGAGTAGAGCGAGTATGTGATCAGGATGTTTCGCTTGTCGAGCAACATCAACAGGCTGCGACGAATCGCGAGGTGGTGCGGGATGCGTAGGATGATTGGGATGGCTTGAAAGAGGATAATTGATCGATGCGACACCTGATATGGGTGTGTCTTTGTCGCTCAGAAGTTTGAGAGCAGTTGCTTCGAAGGACGAAGAGTCGACGAGTGGATCTCGCCATGCCCCGCCGTGGATATAGATGACCCAAGGGCCTTTGCCTTGAGGCAACACGTCTGCTGTCGTGAGTGAAGACCCTCCGAGAGATTTTGGTTGCCAAAGATCGAGAGTGTGAAGGTATGTTGCATCTTGTATGTATGGTACACAGCGTTTATGCCATGTATCGCCAGAATCGACCCATGGAGTTGCAGACCAGAGCTGTGACGTCATTGTTCCAACCAAGACCAATTTCAAGGCGTGAATATTACTTCAAGTCTCTTTACTATGATTGAGAAGCAGGGAGAGATAGATTGAAGCACTTTTATGAGAATTGGCGACTCCAGCAATCGAGCAGTTGTAGCAATACCCCGCTAACTTGTTCGTTGGCTTCAAGCAGCGGGTGTTATCCGCACTGTTCGGATACGGATGAGATGCGGAGACACTGAACCGTTCCCGCTCAGCCGACTCGCTCCGAAATCTGTGACGGGTGATTCGGAAACGGAATTATCATTTCCCCCTTCTCCAATCACTCACCATGAATCTCAACGGTTCCTTTCACAGATGATAAGATAATGCCTCTGTGATTGAATGCCCTTCCCAAGGGTCAATAACTGAATGAAGGGCATAGGGAAACAGGAAATTTGCAGTAGACGGGGATGATGGCATGGCATTCTTGACAAAATCCCTTCCAGAGATGTATTTGCTTACAATGAAAATGCCCTCTTATCACCATGATTCTTGAAGATTGAAAGCCTCAATCATGACTGCCCATCACACACACGGTCTACTCTGTAAACCCTTTGACGTTCTTGACGGGGATTAACTCTCAAGTCGCGTCACCTCGTATTGTTTCACGACGACACGTGATCTCATTCAGGTATAGCGTGTTTCCATTTTTTCACTCCTGAGAAAGCGATCCAAGCCCGATACCAAGACCGCCAAGGCCACCATCATGTCCTCAGCCAACCAGGATGAGCAGAGCCTCGAAGATAGGCAAACGCAAGTAAATGACCCTGCGATATTACCTACAGAGCTTCAATGTTCTACGACGCCCAGAAGAGATCCCAGTGCTTGGCTATCGCGCTTTCAGCGATGCAAGAAAGCGTTGATCAAATTCTTATCCTTCATCGGTCCTGGCTTCATAATAGCTGTCGCTTATAGTACGTCTCGCTTGTTATACCCATCTCCATGGTACAGTCATGCTTACAACAATTCTGTTAGTTGATCCTGGAAACTACTCTACAGACATCGCCGCCGGTGCATCTTACCGCTTCAAGTTGCTCTTCATTGTCTTGTTATCCAACCTCTTTGCTATCTTTCTCCAGAGCCTCGCTATCAAGCTTGGTACCGTCAGCGGGCTCAACCTAGCTGAGGCCTGTCGAGCTTTTCTACCGAGATGGCTTAACATCATACTGTACATATTTGCTGAAATTGCCATCATCGCAACCGATATTGCAGAGGTTTGTTGACACTAGAGTCGTTGACATGTTCTCACGACTAACAAAAGGGCCTTAGGTAATCGGCTTTGCAATCGCACTTAACCTTCTCTTCCCAAAAGTCCCTCTCGTCGCAGGATGCGCCATTTCTATCGCAGACGTAATGGTCATTCTTCTCTTCTACAACCCTGATAAGTCCATGCGAGGTCTGAGGATATTTGAGTACTTTATTCTCTGCCTCGTCATGGGAGTTGTGATATGCTTCTGCATCCAGTTGTCCTTGATACAAAACACTTCAGTTGGGGAGGTATTCAAAGGCTATCTGCCTTCTAAAAGTATCGTAGAGCAGCAAGGGTAAGTTTCTCCGTCTCGGGTTGTGCAACAGAGGTATTCTGACCAGTTTAGGTTGTATCAAGCATGCGGTATCCTGGGCGCGACTGTTATGCCTCACAGCCTGTATCTAGGCTCAGGTATTGTCCAACCTCGACTACGCGAGTACGATGTCAAGCGAGGACTTGTACCTCCCCGTCCATCCCCAAGCAGTACATCTGGTAACCAAGTATCGGAAAAGACTTACTACATCCCATCGCTTGAAGCTATCCAATCTTCACTCAAGACTTCCATCGCCGAACTCGCCATCGCCCTCTTCACCTTTGCCCTGTTTGTTAACTCGGCTATCCTCATCGTTGCCGGTGCCTCTTTATACAAGAACGCAGACGCCGTTGATGCCGATATCTTTAGCATACACGATTTGCTCGCATCATCAATATCCCCCGCAGCGGGAATATTATTTGCACTGGCCCTGCTGCTGTCCGGCATCACGGCGGGTATTGTTTGTACCATTGCCGGTCAAATGGTCAGCGAGGGTGCTCTTAACGTCAAAATGCGTCCCTGGCTACGCCGGTTGATGACAAGAAGCATCAGTATCACGCCGAGTATCATCATCGCTGGCGCAGTAGGTCGATCCGGTCTGAACGCCGCCCTCAACGGCTCGCAGGTGGCGTTGAGTATCGTTCTTCCCTTTGTTACAGCGCCTCTCATTTACTTCACGAGCAGGAATAAGTTCATGACCGTTAGATCCGGTCCTGCACGACTGCAAGTTGAAGGACAGCCGACGTTGATGACAGGACAGAGGAATGATGGAGATGATGTGAAAATGCGAAATGCATGGTATACTACAGCTGTCGCGGTTGTTATATGGTTGATTATTGCTATTATGAATGTCGCCAATCTGGTGTTGCTTGGCAAGGGCCAGTAGAAAAGTTAGTGAGCATAGTAGCGCAAAATAGAGCAACCTGTTTATAGACATCTGATAGACTCGCCCGTAAGTCATATGGACTAAGGTATTTTCATGTAACGTTGGGCTTTCTCCACGACTTAAGGTAGTCGTAGAATGAAGAATATTTGCAATGAGATTCCGAGGCTCATGATACTGTAACAAGCAAGTACAGCGCATCATGCTCACATGACTATTACCCGATGCTGTCTCACACTTTCTTGATCCAATCGCGAAACAATGAATGGTAATGACGTGGTGAGATCTTTGTGATTCATTGTCGCTGCCATTGCACTCTGTATATCCGACTAACTCTTATTCAAGAAGCTAACCCTTTGTAGTGTCGTGATACATCACCCCTCGAACCAATTTAGCGTCCGACATCTTATCCGGGTATCAAGTATCCAACGGCTTCCCCACGATCATGGACCAAGATGATCTGCATTGGGATATTTGATTTCCAGCACCATGGTCTGGGGAAGATCTGGAATTCTGTTATCCGGAGTGTCCAAGCACCGATTGCGCTGACAAGAAGAGCCATTACAGCGAATCAGTGACATGGCATTCCTAATATATAAACTCACTAATGTCTAGTGTCCTCTAGATAGAATAAATTTTCCTACTCAATTGATATCTTACTAGTTTCCAACAATATGCTTCGTCCTCGCATCTCCGCCGCTCACCACTTTACCCTGGGCGTTTTCGGATGTCAATACCACGCCGACACGCCAAGCACCGAAAAGCTCGAGCTGATTGAGAAGTTCGACAATCTCATCAAAGATGCCAGTGTCCCAGTCGAGCGTTTAGAACAAAACAATATCCCCTCCAGGGTTTGGATGACTAACTGGACCTCCCCCCAAACCTTCAAGTCATGGTGGGAGAGCGATGCCACAAAACGCTTTTGGGCTTCACTTCCAGATGATGCTGGCTTCTGGAGAGAGTCGGTTTGCCTTCCTGCGACTAGAGCTATGCATGAGTGCACAGGCAAAGATCCAGTTGGGTTTGGTCACTGCGGAGAACTTGTACCTCTGACTGAAAAGACTGGATATTGGGGAGCGTATCGTTCTCGTATGACCCCCGACTTTGAAGGGGACACCTACAGTTCTTCTTCGGACGCTTGGCAGCCCCCAAAGCCTATGACAGATAAGATCCGCCGTGGAAGAGCCCAGATTACCAAGTTCCCGGATAACCTGTGCATTGTTATTGAGGGGCAAGACTATAGTGCTATGAAGGAAAAGGAGCGCGAGTACTGGGACGAGAATTTCGATGGTCTTACTAAACAATGGGTTACCAATGTTGTGACAGCAGGGATGGAGAAGGGAATGGTCTCGGCAAGGGCATGCCACGCATTTGCGGGAGAGAAATCACTTGGAGCAACAAATGGCACAACCAATAGCACCAATGGAACTAATGGCTCGCAAAATGGCAAGCCCAATGGTGGTATATTCCCAGGCCTCGACTACATCCGCCAAGCCCAGATCTTCTACTGGACCGACCTCTCCAAGATGGAGCACATGGGCCGATGGGACAAAGGCCACGTCAAGCTGCGACGTAACTTCATGTCAGCATACGGCCCGGGCGGCGTAATGCAAGACGGCGACATCCTCCTCTGGGTCGATCTCGGCATCATAAAGGGCGACGAGATCGACGCCGAGTATGTTGGGTGCTACGAGGGTACAGGGTTTCTCGCGTTTGACAAGAGCGCGATGTTCGCGAGCTCGAGTGTCTGCGGCTGAGCTACCGCCGATTTTCGATAAGCCGATTGCGTGTCAGCCAATAGAGTGGTAGATCTCATGCATAGTGAGATTGGCTGAGACAGGTGTGAGTGATTGCCATTGGGTGACGGGACATGCCGCTTATTCGGGACCCGAAAACTAGAAATGTTGTGTAGCAAACTTGGTGATTGCGGCTGCATGAGGAGATGTAAATGGTTGTCGGTATGCACGTTCGGCATGTTCTTATCGCACCGTGAATAAAGCCCTCACGTCAGATGGCTGGCGGCATTATGTGTCAGAAGGATAATGAAGAATGAGGATATCAGGTTGAAGAACAGGTATATATAGCTACAGGAGCCTTGGCATGAATAAAGAAACCATAATATCTCATTTGGTAAATTTATTTCCATCTAGCACCCGCATCATAGAGAACATTTAGTATATTACCTCGGTCTTTGAAAATGGCTTCAGCAAACAACTCCAACCTCTTGCAATTGGCAAAGACTATTCAGCATGTCACAGAGACTGTCGTGAAACACCTCCAGGACACCAAGCAGCAGGAACCGTCCTTTGATCAAAACAGCAAAGCTCTTCAGATTGATGCCGATATTCATTCCCTCAGGAACCAACTCAACGGTGCAGCACAAGACCTTCTCCGTCTAGTCAACGGCCCAGCAAATGAATACCGCTCCTTCTTCATGAGTCACTACACTCTCGCAGCATACCAAGTTGCTCTTCATTTCAAACTCTTCAGACATGTGCCTCTCGGCGGCAAAGTCAGTATTGCCGACCTAGCATCCAAGGCTGGTATCGATGTGGATCGCTGTCGCAGGGTGATCAAGCATCTTGCAACCCAACGCGTCTTTGAGGAAGTCGAGCCAGATGTCTTCACTCACACCGCGAGCTCTGCTCTCATCGCACGAGATAGCGACATGGAAGCTATCCTCTGGATGCAGTTTGACGAAATGTTCAAGGCAGCCTCTGACGCAGCCAAATTCGTCCAAAATGATCTCAATGGTTCGAAAGACGCTGATTCCCCCTTTGCCACACGTCATGGGAAGCCGCCGTATCAATGGTACGCTGAGAACCCTGAGAAGGGCCTCAACTTTGCAAAGGCCATGGCTGCGTTGACTCAAATGGACCGCTCAATCACTGCACTTCGAGACGGATTCCAGTGGGACAAGCTTGAAGCTCCTGGGAAAGTTGTTGATGTTGGCGGTGCGAGCGGCCATGTCTCCATGGACCTGGCAGCTGTATTTCCCAATCTGACTTTTGTCGTTCAAGACATTAGCCCTGAGGCTCTCGAGGATGGAAAAGCGAAATTACCATCTGAGATTGCAGACAGGGTCTCATTCATGCAGCATGATTTCTTCAAAGATCAGCCCGTCACTGATGCCAACGCGTTCTTCATGCGTCAGTGTCTTCACAACTGGCGGGATGAAGACTGCATCAAGATCCTACGAACCCTCATCCCCGCACTTGAGAAATGCAAACCTGGTACTCCTCTTCTCATCAACGAGGAAGTCTTACCCGAGCTGAACGAGTTTTCAAAGTATCGGGAACATCTATCTCGACAGTGCGATATGTGTATGTTCGTGGCTGCTGGGGCGAAAGAGCGAACTAGAGGAGATTTTGAGAAGCTGCTCAAAGAAGCGGATTCCAGGTTCAAGATCGTCAACGTTCACAGGAATAGCTCGAGCACCATGGGTCTTGTTGAGGCATATCTTGGCTAATAGGTCTCATTCTTATTTACTAAGCAAGGTTCAATATTTTTATGCATTAAGCTACGAGCATCAGAGTGTCAATAGGTGTTCGAATACGGAAGGAGGCCCAACCAGTACACGCAAATTCAAGTACGGCGTTGCAGCCAAATACCTTTCTTTAATCGTCGACAAGATACACAGTACGTTTGATGAAATAGGTAGTATCAGTCTAATACAGCGGCTGAAAAAGAATAGATCAGTTTTGGTATGGTCTCTGTGTTCTGTACCCTGACATAAATACTACAACCGATGGTTTTTGACCCTGGATATGTATTCTAATATGGGGTGCAATGTTACGCTGGGTCTCATCTTACTCTTAGAAAGGGATTGTGGAAAGTAGTTGAGTAGTGTTTCCGGGCTGAGGATTCAAGTAACGAAAAGGATCGATCTGGTGAAGCAGCTGAATAGTGAACGAGACTCTTACAAGGGAATTTCATTATGGACCGAAACAAAATAAAGTATAAGTGAGCCAATGAATTGTCTGCTATTCCATTTACAACGGTCTAGGATCAACACTCTGCAAAGTCGGCGTAACCTTTCCAAACAACCCCGTATTCTTGTCAATGGGCACCTTGTCAATCGTAGTCTCCCTATTGTACCCATTTCCATCAGGAATATGGAACCGATGGTACGCGATATACCACTCATCCGTTCCAGGAATATTGATGATGGAATTATGTCCCGTAGCAAGAATTCCCTTCGATTCATCCTTCTCCAGAAGAACACCACGGTACGTCCAGGGTCCAATGGGGTTATCTGCCGTAGCGTACCCAACGCGATAGTTCTCTGAGCCAGTATCGTCGATGGAGTAGGTCAGATGATACGTTCCATCGCGATAGTTGACGAAAAGACCTTCGCGGAAATTCTGGAGGCCTGAGATCTTGTGCCAGCCTGCTTTGAGAGAGACCATGTCGTCGTTCAGCTCTGCGACGATGGGGACACCATTTCCCCAGTAGATATACCACTTTCCAGTCTCGGGGTCCTCAAAAGCAGCGGGGTCAATAGCCTGATTGCTAACAATCTCCTCATCGGAGGTTCCTTTGATCATCGGCTTGTCCTGCGCTTTCCACGGTCCCTCAGGGTGATTTGCCACGGCAGCACCGATACTCTTATGCCCATTACTCACAGAGGGATTGTTCCCACTATGATAAAAGTAATACTTGCCCCCACGAGCTGCGAAGGCGGGAGCCCAGGCATTACCAGTAGCCCAGGGCACATTACCATGCGTACCATTAAGAGTAAGGAAGGGCTTGTCGCTCTTTGTCCATGATACGAGATCTTTTGATTTCCACCAGTAGAAGACGTTGCCGCCCCAGCCTTCGAAGCCGTCGGTGGTAGGGAAGATGTAGTATGTTTTGCCGACGATGGCGATGTTGGGGTCGGCCCAGAGACCAGGGAGGACGGGGCTATCGCGTTTGGTGAGGGCTAGTGATGAAGCCTCTTTGAGGGTGAGGAAGGCCACGAGGAGATGGCTGGGAAACGATAGAAGACGCATGATGTGATACCTGAACAGTGAGGTCTGTTGCGCTGTTCATTTCGTCGCGACTAATGGCGACTTACGCGGTCTATATATCATGACCAAGATCGCCAAGTGTCACCATTTCCTGTAATTGCTCAATTACCAGTTCTCCGGCCCGCCACGGACCGAACAATCTTCTCCATGGGGTAATGAATCTTTCCTGTTATTTTATTCGTGCGCAAAGTCAAGATGTTTCCCCCGCATTGACTCTAGGGGATCGGCGTTGCGGGGTGCTTAAGCGCTCGAGTCATTGGGTAATTAGCTGGGTTCGTATAAGCTCTCCAATGCTACCTGCCGAGATCGTGGGGCGACTAAACCACGTTTTGGTCACGCGGTGGGACGATCCCTCGGTTTGGTTCCTGGTCATCCCTTGTGTAAAATGAGAGTCCGGTGAAAGGTTCTGGCACTTGCTAGAGGGCCGCCTATGGCAATCACTTGGAGGCTTTGAGCCATGGCGTCTGCATTCCAATGCGGATAGTGCTTCATCGCATACTCACCGTGATTGACACAGGGGTTCGCACGATCATAAGAGATGTTTACTTGCTGCAGATTCATGTTATTCGTGGCAGACAGCCATGCAGTATATATAGAAGTTGAAATATTTACAGATGCAATTCATGTACAGACAATAGATTCCAGCTCATCGCCCCAGCAGTCAACCATCTCCAATCCAGTTCTCTAGTAAGCAACAGGCCAGCCATTGTCATATTTGAGCAAGTTGATACCCAAAAGTGCCGTGCCAGCGTTATCGTAGTAGTGATAAACAAGAACATCCGCATCAGTATCAGTAAAAACAGCATTATGCCCCGGTCCATGAATAGATCCATGACTAGCCATAATCTCGGTTCCTCCACCGGACGTCATCTGCTTACCAGCCTTATCAACATAAGGACCAGTAATGCTGCTGGACCGTCCAACCATAACACGGTACGTGCTAGCAGCACCCTGGCAGCACTTGTCGAACGACACCCAGAGGTAGTAAGTGCTTCCGCGCTTAGTGATGAAGGGAGCCTCGACAGCGCCTTCGACAGAGGCGTCGCGCTTGGCGAGGGAGTACATACTTGAGCCGGTGCGCTTGCCGGTCTTGGGGTCGAGTTGGATGAGCTTGATGCCGGACCAGAAGGAGCCAAAGGACAGCCACCATTTTCCGTCAGAGTCGACGAAGAGATTACCGTCGATGGCGTTGTAATCGTTGTTGTTGTTGGATTCGATGACGACGCCTTGGTTGGTCCATGAGCCGGAGGCGCCGGTCTTGCTGGTAGCGAGGAAAATGGCAGAGGTACGCTGGCCGAAGGAAGAGGCGGAGTAGTACAGATAGTACTGGCCGTTGTGGTATGAAATATCAGGGGCCCAGAGGTTCTTATCACCTTTGGTATACTGCGTAGTCCAAGGCGCACCGTTGGGGAAAACAGCGCCTGCATCCTTCCAAGCCGTTCGATCAGAAGAAGTCTTGAGCGAAACGTTATCACCAGTATGAGCCAACAGGTATCCACCGCTGGGAGTCTTCACAACCGTAGGGTCGTGAACACGAGTATCGCCGGTAACAGGACCAGGGTTGGGATAAGCAGCGTTCACGCCGCTGAGGGACGCGACGGCGACAAAGCCGCTGATGAGAAGTTTCCACATGATCGATAGAGTTTATGAGTAGTGATAAAGATCATCGTGTTTGAAACAAAAAGATATCGTGGTGATTTTATAGCTACGGCTTCCTCGGCTTTCGGTGTAGTTCCTTAATAGTTTCAGCGGGCGCTGAAACAAGGCGGACCTAAAGCTTCGGGGATTATCCTTCCATCGGTGTAAGCGCTCCACGGAAGAATTGTTCAGCGGAGCTTGTCGGTCCGGTCCGAATTGGGCACCCTCGGCCGGTAGTTGAGACTGGGCTGATTGAGGGTTCACCGCTGGGAGATGGCGCGAGAAACTACGCCTATTGTTAAAGTTTACATCTCGTATTTTTACGAGTCTTTTTGAATCGGCAAACTTAAAATTGTTCGGTTCTTGTGTTTTGGGGATGTGATGCAGGGATGAATACGCGGATGAGTCTGAGACCGCCAAGAATGGGATGAAACGGGATGGAGGAATCAGCGGATCTTCTCAATCCTGGAGATAATCTCTGAATATTGTGTTTATCGGAAACATTATAGCAGCGATCAGACGGTGATGGAATTTTTATTAAGGGCTTCCAATCAAATTATGGCCATACCTCTGACTGGAAGAGATCTCCCTTAGCTACGTCGAATTCCATCTTGTACAAGCGGTTTCATAGTTGAAAAAGCGTACCGCGCAATCTTCCAGCCCCCATCCTCCTTCTTCAGAATAAACAGCTCTTGATTAGAATGGGGTTCTGATGTTTGAGTCTGCAGCATGGTTTTTGTGCCCTCGGCTGTTGTTCTGGCGAAAGCCCATTCCGGCGACATCAAAACAATCTCATCGATGTCAAAGGTGATTGTTAGCTGAATGCTATTGAAGATGCGTTCATAAGTCCCAGTGAGAGCCGGCGTTCCTGCGCTGGCGCTGAAGTGGGGAGGCATTATAACGCCATCGCTGGTGTAGAGTGCGACTGTTCCTTTGACATTTCGCTCTTCCAGAGCAGTTCCGTAGGCGTGCAGAACTGCAGTAATTGCTTCTGTCTCGGATGAAGACACTGGGGAATGTCAGCTTGCCTCCGTTGGCAGAAATGTGTAGGGTAGGGTAGCTAGCTCACTATTGTCTAATGCTGACTCTGCTTATAGATAAACTTAATGCTTCCTGATAAATAGAAAAAGAATATCTTAATATAAGAAGCCGTTGAGCATAATGTAATGGCTTTAGTGTAGGCAATCTCTTCTTTTATATGCTATCCAGCTGAACTTATCTCTCAAGCCGGGAGTGGGGGTTCCACAATTTGTTTCAAGCGCTCTGAATTTCTCTTTTCGAGAATGGGGTCAGAAAGCGTATATAAATGATATGATACAAATACAGTTTAAGAAGTCGAGAACTGGGATCCCAATCAATCGTAGCGCTTTGCGTATTATCTCGTTATGCATAGATACTATAAAAACCCTGCTTAAACTGTCTTGAAAATCCAGCAGTATAGTATAGCTAAAGCAGAAAGGAGGGGAGATTTAGTAAATAACTACTGATAAGAGTAATACCATAGAATTCTTCTTGGGATCTAGCAATTAAAGATATTCTTATGTATTTCATATGTATATACAGTTATTACTCCATACTCCATCTGGATCATTCATGAAAGACAAAGAGAGTCGTCAAACAGGGATCATTAGTGGATCGATCATCAGTGAATGCCTCAGGCATTAGTGCTTATGTCTAGTCTGACATTCGAACTTCATGCTGTTGCCTACTGGAACCCATGAGTCTCGACTTCAACATCATTACAAAATGGGTTTATGCGACCTGTGCAAAGGAATACCTTGGGATAACCTTCCTATTGCCCCACCAGACTCATGGCCGTCCAGCAGCGGATATCCATATCTCCAAGACTTTCACCATTGGCCCGAAGACAGCCGAGGATATCTACATCATCAGAGTCTGGAAGCTCTACGAAATGCCGCGGATAATGAAAGCTGCGGTATTTGATCACTGATACTCACTCAGGTCGGATTATGCCAGGCGGAACTCGAAGAGCTTAAACCCCAGTGGGAAGCGGGGACTATAACGAAGTATGGTTGGCCGCTATGGGAGATGTGGATTGTCAAGAGAGAAGTCGGAGGCGATGGGTTCTGGGTTATGAGTACGACTGACGATACCTTTAAGAGGAATGTACGGCTTGTAGCGGCTATTGGGCTTTGTGTAGACGATGGTGAGATTGGATATTGCGTTTAGAGGTAGCGAAACTGATGTTGCTAGGTGATCCATTGGCTAAGATCATTCGCGGACGACCCGTTGAGCAGTATGGCGGAACTTCGAAGGCGGTTGCAAGGGTTTGCGACTGGGTGACTGAATGCAACAAGCATTCCAAGTGCAGCCCCGGAGACAAGCTATTGCCGTATCGAGTCGTTGACGTGGGCGATGAAATCGACGGCCCTTATGCGAAGCTCAGGGAAACAGTAGGGCAGGAATATGGAAAATACATATCTCTGAGGTATTTCTGCTAACTGCGTTCTGAAGATGACAGTCACTGACGTTTGCTCTGCAGTTACTGTTGGGGCACAGAGCCTCAATTCACAACCACCAAAGCAACCCTCCAAGAGCGCAAACGTCAAATCACCATCTCTGATCTATCGCAAACGCACCAAGATGTGATAAAACTAGCACGAGAACTAGGTGTTAGATATCTCTGGATAGACAGTATATGCATCTGCCAAGGCGACTACGACGACTGGGAGCGCGAATCAGCAAAGATGCTCTCCATCTATGCAAACTCCTACCTGACCGTCGCAGCCTCAAAGGCAAAAGATCACTCAGAAGGGCTCTTTAGTGAGACAATGACAAGGGAATACAAGACCTTTGAGTATAAATCCGGAGAGCTCAATGGACAGGTTATGGCGTTCAGTCTCCCGATTGACAAAGAGTCGGGGGCTAGTTCTTATGTAAGTCTGCCAGATGAACCACTCTCTGACCGGGGCTGGGCTCTTCAAGAACGAGTGCTGCCGTACCGAACCTTGCTTTATACGAAACAGCAGATGTTCTTTGAGTGTAGTGAGGGATTTAGAGGGGAGGATGGCACAGTTCTTGATTGGAGGTTTGTGAATGTGCATGATATGCCAGACGGACAGGATGAAGAAAAAAAGCTCGAAGATGGAGAAGAAGAAGAAGAAGAAGAAGAAGAAGAAAACCCCAAAGCGAGCCTGTATCAGTCATGGTATAGCCTGCTCTGGATATACGGTCCTCGAAAACTGACAGAGGCGTCGGATAAGCTCCCCTCCATCTCTGGTCTCGCGAGTATCTTTGCCCAACGCCTTAACGACGAGTATGTCGTTGGACTTTGGCGATCAAGACTACTGGAAGGACTCCTCTGGCAAAGCCTCAGATGCAGACGTGTTTCAGAGTACAGAGCACCGTCCTGGTCATGGGTTTCCATGGACGGAATTCCCGGCCTCGGGGTTAGGTCGCCTTACGAGGAAGTTGCGAGAGTCCTAGACATCAATGTCGATCTCAAGGGCACAAACATCTACGGCGAGGTCACAAGCGGAAAGTTGCAGATCCAAGCGCCGATGGAGCGATTATACCTCGACGTCAAAGACTGGGATCCTACAAAGCCAGGGTTCGCGTATGATAATAACCCTCCGATCCGTACAGCGCATGGTGAGACGCATTCGCGGTTCGACTTTGACTTTACGGCCGATGATGCGCCACAGGAAGCACTCAAGATAGTTAAGAGTTTAGAGGGGAAGGAATTCTTTGCGCTCATCCTGTTGAAGGTCAAAGAACCGGATGAGGACACTTACCATGCGGTATTGGTGAAGAGGGTCGATGGGGGAGAGGAGTATGAGAGGCTGGGATTCGGGTTCATTGACGAGAAGGCTTTGGGAAGCAAGCCGGAGATGGAAGCGCAGGATGAGTTTCCGATTATAACGCTGGTGTAATTAATTATCAGATGGGAGCATTGTTTGGCTGGTGAAGGTCGCTTCCTGTGATATGGACCAGTCAGACTGACGGTGCGAGGCATTTTAATCTTACAGCCAGCCACGTTGTCCGAGCTGAAAATGTCTACCGAATGGAAGCTATCGCAAAAAGCCTCATTGAGCAGGGGTGCATTGCCAAGACTGCCGCAGTCACAAGTATTTGCTGTTTGCATATCGTAACAGGCCAACAGTGAATTAAATCAATAAATATTATAAAGCCATGTAATTAGTTGTATCCAACAGTCTATCGACGTTGACCCTTTATAACAGATGCGACTCGCGGAAGCGTCCACTCAGGCGTATTTGACATCCTGTGCTTTTGCGTCTCGTCTGTTGCGGTCTGGGCTGCCGAGTCACACGGGCTAAAGTTAGTCAAACGCCACAGTCTTGTTTAAGCTTAATTGAAACCACTCAAGGCTGATTGAAGCGCAGTCACTGGGCATGTCTTAAGACCCCTTCCCCGTTGCGCACACATCCCTCGTTCCCATTCTTTCATCGCATCTGCAACAGCGAAGAAGAGATGGCCTGTCTAAGAAGCGCCGCCCGTTTTGGGCTGTTAATATGTCTATCAAGGCATTTAGGAAGCGCCATTGCCGGTAGGTCACACCGCATATTCTGTACCTTCGCGCATACCTAATTACTACCAGCCTGTTCGAACGAGGAGACTTCGACGATGACCGATGCGACCCAAGTATCGAGCCTCGCAGCATCATGTCCAACGTACACCGGCGATCTCCAACTCATGAATATCACGAAGACCATCAACATGACTGGCGTCGAAACTCTTATCGGCGATATCACTTACAACCACGACTTCCCGGACGAGTACGTTACATTCTACAGCTCAACGCTCAAGAACGTCACCGGCAGCCTTCTAATGTACGGCGCCGGAGGAAAGATTACCAAAACACCTGGAGACTTGAACATTACGCTTCCTGCTCTGCGAACTATTGATGGCCTGGCTGCTTACTGGGGTTGGGGCGATGTGTCGATCAATACGGACCCGAAGCTCAACGTATCGTCAGGGTTCGGAATCAGATCTGGAAGCAGCCAGTCTTCAGCGGGCAACCTGTACTTCAACGTTAGTTCTGCTTGGACCATCGATGTTACAGGTGTCGAGTTTCAAGCCACCGGGGGAGCCTTTTTCACCTCATCGGCGGAGAAGGTCCAACGTGAGATCATGATCTTCGGAAACAGTGGACTGGAGCGTGTCGTACTGGATGATCTCAAGTTTGTCAATTATACGGTGGACATCAAGAGTAACTCGGACCTTGACTATATCTCGTTGTCTCTCTCCGAAGTCGGACTCTTGCGCGTCAAGGAAAACGGGAGAGATGCGCACCTATCGGTACCCAATCTCAAGAAGCTCGGTGGCCGCAGCGACCCTAGCACCCAAACCAGCGGTGGAGATGCTGGCGGTATTTTCAGGGACCTTGTCAATGCCAGCCTACCATTGCTGACTGAAGTACATGGTGACGATGTTGATTGGTTCAAGGGCAAGCTCAACTTCACTTCCAACTTCTTCTCGGAGCTTAGTCTTCCGAGTCTCAGGACGGCAAACTGCACGCTTGGCATTGACGAGAATATTGCGCTGAATGACCTTACAGTACCGAGGTTGAACTACGTGAAGGACCTACAGATACACGATAACCCCCGGCTTCTCAACTTTACCGCCAACTTGCTCAAGAAGGCAGATAACATCAATATGACTGGGCCATTTACCAACGTCGAGTTCTTTGGTCTTCAAGTCATTACAGGGGACTTCTATCTCGCAGGCGACAAGACCATGGATTGTTCTTGGTTCGATGAACACTTCCTCAATCATATTGTCCAGGGATCATATAAGTGCGTTGGCAACCATACCAAGCCTGCGACCGAACGCAAGCCCAGCACGCCGACAGATGAAGCAGATCTTGAAGACGAAGGTTCGAAACAAAGCGGAAGTTCTTCCAGTGGGACTAGCGGTGGATCATCTCCAGAGAGTAGCGGTGGACTATCGACTGGTGCAAAAGCAGGTATTGGCGCCGGAGTTGGTGTAGTTGGTCTTATCCTTCTCGGTCTCGGTGCTGGGTTTTTGATTGGTAAGAAGACGAAGAGACCACCTGGTGCAGTTACTCAAACAACCGAATCTGGATACCAGAAGGCTGAGCTCGATGGAGATGGTAAGCCGTCCAGTGGTGTGAAACAGGTGCATAGTGTAGAAGCTTCGGAGATGCAGGATACGGGCAAGTCTGAGTTGCCGCTTACTCTAGCGAGAGCTGAGTTGGCGGGATAATAATATATAATCACATAGGCCTTGAAGCCATAATAATCCGAAAAGCGCTTCTTGAACTCATGGTTCAATGCATGTGCCTCAACCTTCTCACTTTTCCCAAGAGGATCATACGTCACAAGTGCTCACGTGGTAATGTCAAGCTATCTTGGTGACATTTAATAGGTGCATGTCAAGAAAAGGGATATACTGGGCTGATCTTCAGGAGGTGATCTGTGCTGTAAACAGTTAAGAACAAGATATAGCAAACTGTCACCAATCAAGTACCGCCATTAGCGAACTGCATAACACCACAGCGCTTCGGTCTGGATTTCAAGCCCCCTGCCAAGAAACCAGGTCCAGGCAGATTTGAACTTTAGTGAACGGTAATAAGACGATAGCAACTCATAATAACTTGCCAAATTAGACGATTTCGGGGAGCAAGATGAAGTCCACACCATGTCAGCCCTGCGATCATCCGACGGCTAGATCACGCTATTGATACTTCATCGCGCCTAGAGGAGGAAAGAAAACTCAGGACCTTAACCCTAAGTAATAAAGATATTTAGGTTAATTTAGCCTAAGCTTAGAGAACTCTTTACTAAGTTTATTTTAACACTCTATATTAAGGTTTGGTATCTCCTTGCCCCTTGAGGCCCGCCTCGAAACATGATGCTTCATTTAGTGCTTGCTAGGATTCTCGCATACTTGACAATCGGCTTGCCCTCCCCAGGATGCCGATCCATTATCTCAAACAATCCCGTCGCGGCTATCAGCTCATGTAACTTCTTGAACCCATACGTTCGATGATCGAAATCCGGATGCCTTCTGTCCATGAGCAGTCCAACGGCCGCAAGACCGGCCCAGCCATCTTCACCGGATTTGTCCTCAACTGCTCTGCGAAGCCATTCTTTGACTTGATCGTCGATGGGTCGCGGCCCAGGTTCCAACTCGCCTGGTTCTGGGGATGATACTCGAGGTTTGGTTCGTGCGGGGCTGTTAGGGTCGGAGTCAAGCTCCCTCTTTCGTTTGCCGTTTGTTGTGCTGTTCCATGCAGGAACGGACGGCACTGCGTCGGAGGGCTCGGGAAGCAAGCCTCTGACAGGCGCAGGCGGGTCCATCAAAAGACCTTTACCCTTTGAAAACGCCGAAATTGGAGCGTGACCGCGTGGAGGTCTCTCACTCGGCGAACCGCCATTAAGCGGTATCGCAGTTGACGGTCCAGCAACATCAGCCTCAATCGACGGAGTCCCGGATCTCGGCACAAGATTCTCGACATAAATGAACTTATCACACGCCGTGACAAAGGGCTTCGGCGTCTTCCTTTCTCCACACCCATAAACCATCAACCCCGACTCTCTAATCCTCGACGCAAGACGCGTAAAGTCGCTGTCACTCGATACGATACAGAAACCATCGAATTTGTTAGAGTATAGTAAATCCATAGCGTCAATAATCATCGCTGAGTCTGTGGCGTTTTTTCCAGTCGTATATGCAAACTGCTGCATAGGGTGGATTGAATTGTGGAGGAGCTGGGGCTTCCAGCCGTTTAAGCGGTTGCTGGTCCAGTCACCGTACGCGCGCTTGACGAAGGTGGTGCCGTATTTTGCGAACTCAGCGAGGACGAAGGATATCATTGCAGCGCTGGCATTGTCTGCGTCGATTAGGACGGCCAGTTTGGCTGCTGGGGCGATGGAAGCCATGCTTTGAAGCTGAGAGTCGTTCATTGGATATTTTGATGATGGATGATCTAGGTATGTATGTCAGCGCTTGCTGTTTCCTCTACATTTCTTGCGACTCACTCGGTCTAAATAGAGATATCTCGCTTTTAGACGTATGGATTGTATCTTTTGTTGTTCAGTCGAACTAGATACTGATACTCGCCATGATCTTACGTTGATGTGTCCAAAGCCTCTGTTCATGTAGAGTCTAAGCTTATGGAGACACGCCATCTCAAAAGCGGGGTCGTTCTGGTCGACGCGTTTGTTGTGGTATCCAATCAGAAGCCACCAACGCTGGCCCGACCAAATGTCACCAGAAATGAGAGAGGAACATGTCAATTTATTGACTAAGGTAGCTATCGGACTCGACACATCGAACAAGATAAATGCACCAGTCAGTCGCTGTTTGCTAGTGGACATGCTCACTCTGACTCCTCTTCAGCAGCGACATACTCCTCAACCAATCTCGCCTCCCTCCGCTCACGAATCTCACGCAATGACGATTCAGCCGAAAGCCAACCAACGACCAACATGCTCTTCATAACCCACGACGTGCGAAACGTCTCAGCCGTATACCAGTCCCGTTTCCTACTATGGAGGCCCGACACCCAGGGAAAGTTGGACGCGATGTGCATTTGCAGCAGCGCTGGGTACAGCTCTAGCTGAACCATGGCTTCTCTAGTCGCTACTTCGTACCATCTGTAGCTACCAAACGCGAAACCGAGAGATGAGCCGATGAGGAAGGGGAGACCGGCTGTTCCCCAGATCATGCTGCCGATCATACCGCTTGAGACGCCGGCGACTGTGGCGGTTGAGATGCCGGATACCAAGCTGCGCAGCATGCTGTACCCGATGAGTTGATGATCTACTGATGAGCTTCCGGGGCACTTACAATAATCCAGGACCACTGTACAAGGAACAATGGTCAGTTCAATGCTGTGTTTCAATGCCATGGGGCTTACCTGACGACTCCCCAGCCACTCAGCAAGCTGATGAAGGGGAAGCTATCAAAACGATCCGACATTGCGAAAAATGATCACGTAATTTTGTAAGCTTTACAGTGATTGAGAAGGGTGAACAAGCTTGCAAGCGTTGGGGTGCGAGAACAGGTGAGGATCTCAAGGGAGGGCGATGAGAGAGGGGAATGAGATCCGTTAGCTGCAGCCACTTGGGGCCGATCATGCGACACTAAACTCTAAAATCAATAATTATATCTCGAAAGGGACTAGCTGATATCACATTATTAGGCTTTTTTTTTTTTTTTGTTAAATATTTCTTTTGTGAGACGATTGCCTGCATTTGTGTCGTTGTTCTTTTGTAAACAATACTGAGCGTTGTGAGCGATAAGCTGATAAGATAAGCATGTCCCAGCTGATAACCCCCTTGGGCCTTGTCCGCCCTAACAGCATGCTGAAGAACAGTTATTGAAATGCGTGGACAACACACATAATAGCTATTCAAAAAATGAATCACGACGTTCTAATTAACACTGTCAAGAGCTTTGCGCTTGGCCAGCCATTTCAAGCGAACTGGAGCTCTTCCTACCCGGTATACCCTACATTATGAGGACATCATCACATGTTCATCTGACTTGCGAATAAGTTTGGTGGTACATATTGATCCAGATTAATTGATCCCTGGACTTTAGATGAACAAAATCGAAATCATGGGAACTCAAGTCGTGAGAAATATCGTATAAATAGCTAATTCCCGTCTCGACTATGGCAGTTTCAATTCCTCCTCACCAAGCTTTTCTTAGCAATCATACCATAGCATATCCTCTCTCAACAAACAAACATCCAAGCTCTTTATCTCTCCATCTTACAGAGAAACAACAGCAAGATGCCTTTTGATCAAGTTCAAAAGTGGGTGAAGAAGCTCGGTGACAAAAAGCCGACACAAGACACACCGGAACCACCCGCCTCCAAGCCCGACCCACCAGTCTCTACTGCTGAATCACCAGCTGGACCGCCTGCCTTCTTGGCACGCAGACACACGGCTGAGTTCTTCACTCCCGAAGGCCGCAAAAACTTCGTCATGAAGCATTTGCGCCTTGATCCCCTGACAGTGGCAACTTATGAGCAGGCCATCAACGACGGTAGCCACATGGTAGGCAGACATGGCTATGGTGAGTTACGGGAGATCGACCAGTATGACCTTGACTACTGGGTGACTAAAGAGCGCGGTGAGGACCCTTATCGCGTCAAGAAAGTAGGTAATCTTGTCATGGTCCCTGACGGATACCTCATCTACTTGGAAGAGCTGGCCAAGGCACGAAGACGAGGAGAAATTGAGCGTGAGATTGTTGTCCTTCAGGAGAAGGCGCAACAAAAATTCTATCCGGGGCTCAATGGCCTGATGCGATCTAACTATAGGTTAGACATCAACAGATTGGAAAAGGAGCTTGTTGAAATTCAAGCTATTGGAGGGCGCCGGGGTCTTAACAAGTGGTGATTGTCGGGACCGGGAGGGACGTGGGGCTCTGGGGGTTCAAGATGATCTTTAGCTTGATCTACGCAGGGTAAGCAGGGGGAAAACCATGCAGCTCGTGATTGTATTTGGATTGTGGTGCTTTTGCATCTTGTGGGAATCGGGGGAAAAGAGTAGGTGAGTAGGTGAATCTGCATTGTATTGTCATTCATCACGTGTGTTTGCAGCTTAAAACTCAACCTTGTAGGTGATAGTCAACCACACAGGACAGCAGTGCATGTGGCGTTGGTAGTAAATTGATTTTGTGCATGAAATACCTTTTCTTCGGGTTGATGTTCCAATATGTTGTTTCCTTAAACTTGATGAAACTGTGAGACTTAAAATGCAGTTGGGAAGTGTAGGGTATGATATGTACAGGACCATCGTTTTAGAGGTCCCGTGATTTAGTGTATGGAACGCTGTTGATTTGCGTGAGCCATAGAAGACCGGGAACCATCTGAGAGAACAGTGATTGTGGATATAACACTGTTATTTAGAGAGTACCGACTTGCTGTAGTTTAAACTCCATTGAAGCGTGAACTTCTAAAAGTGTATTTGTCCTTCATGCATCTAGAATGAACAATTGTCTAATCAGTGCTAGTACGGCCATTCCTGTCTTGATGTGTCACCGAAACCTGCGTCTGTACAACAATCCCTTGTTCAGCAGCCGAGCCCCCTTGGTTCTTCCAGATTGACCCGTTCTCAGTTCCGCCCCTTCCAACATCGTATGTCAATTCGACTTCATCATCATCACTACCGAAAGCATTCCCCTTCGTCCTGTTCACACTGAAGAGTTGGAAGTGTTTGGAACCAGATTTGGATAAGTCTGTTGGACCTGATGGTGTACCCTGTGAAGTCGAATTAATGCGCTTGATGCGGAATAATGGTGCTAGCGTTGGCAGACATGCTGAGATAACGGCGACGGAGGGCTCGAGACTGGACCAAGCGAATGACGGGCCCATCCACCATGTCGCGTCGAGGTTTTGAAAGAAGCCCCAGAGGTAGTATATGCGTGCGATACTGGCGACACAGACGCTAAAAGGTCAACAGGAAACTCATAATAGTATTGCAAGATCACTCACAAGCTGCCAAGAAGCATGATGCAAATGATAGAAATCTTGGTCTTATTGTTCATATGCAGTGTCCAAATCCTCGGTATCGGAACAGTCAAAATGATGATATCGTTCATCATGTTCATAATTCCAAGAACAAGGAAGAACAGCTTCACTTCAATGCATTTGCCCTTAGCCCCAAGATATTGGTTCCAGAAATGACTGACGGGTCGACAGGCAAACGGCATTGTGATCCAGAGGATGAATGGGTATACGGTCGTCAAAAAGGTCGCTATCCAGAACATTATTGTGTAGACTCGATTTTTGTCGATGCCGAGGGGGAAGAGGCGACGGTACAGGAGAAGGATGCTGATTTTGACGGATGTGACGGCGAGGGCGTAGACGAAGGGTTCGGCGTAGACAATCTAAGCTTGGTTAGAATCGAATTGACCGAGTTTCGGTAGGGCGCACTTTGAAGACATCGACGAGAGTGGTGAGCTTGATTGACCAAACATGAGCTCCAGAGCCATGCTCTCCAGCTATTGTCTATCAACATAAGGGTCTGACGGTATCAAGAGAGCTAACTAACCCAATATTGTCATAGCAACAGTTGCAGAAGCACAAAGCTACATTGTGTCAATAGAAGCCCGACCATTTCAGTGAAAGCACTTACCAGACTGACTAACACAGCCCAATCATCCATCTCGATGTTGGCCGACTTCATGTTCCTCACGTAAAACCGCAAAGCGACAACTGTAACAGCAATACCGAGAACGACACAAACGACAACATTGTAAGTAGTAATCACGTTCTTCTCGAGATCCAGCCCGTTGGGCGGCGGACCAAAGATGGCTACGATGTTGGGGTCAACTGCCATATCTGCTTATCAGACTAGCTGCATGCAGAGCGCGATAAACACAAATGACAATTCAATTTGTACCATGGGCTGTTGGTTAGTTAAATGGCCTAGTCAAGTAATCACCATGGCGAGATACGGAGCTCAGCATCGTTTCTTTTTCCAGTGGCGAGGCTTCCACTGCAAATCTCTAGCCGTTACGGGCTCGTTCTTTTCTTCGTTTACTTACGCGGAAATGAAGCAAAACAGGCCATTTGTGAAAACTCGGTGCAGGCCTTGACGGGGCTAGAGTCCACTTCGATGCTACCTTTCGTTGGGTGCTATGGAGAATGAGAAATCCTTCGAGGGGTCTCTGGCTTTCAAGCGACTACTCTCTAAATTAACTAAACCGTGCTCTCGAAGACGCCAATCCTTTAAAAAGAGTTTGCATCGCCATCTAGTATAAAAACTTTTTGGTAAAGGGAGCAGTGATTCGTATATTCATATCTGACTCTTATCAGAGCGGGAGATGAACTGCCAAGACGAAACTGGCGGCTCTGAAATGGCACCACTGGAAGTAAATCCCTGTCACCGCGACGTACTTCCGGTCGGATATTACGGGGATTTGCAGCCGGCGCAAGCACGTTTCAGGGCTTGGTCCATGTTGAGCCGTTTATGCAGACAGGACCCGCCGGGATCCACGGCAAATGCTTGTAATGTTTCATTGACGGGTTCGTTTGGTCCGACTTATCTGCATTGAGAGGCTATCACGGCTTTGGCTTCTCAGATGGGTAAAGAAGACGAAGGCCATCCTGGGAGTAACGGCTCCGGCATGTCGGAGCTGGTCCGAGGATTCGTTTTTGGGTCTCATTACCTCGTCGAAGTCTCCACTGAGCGAGATTCCACTTTGGGTGCTGCTTTCAATTTGTGTAGTTTTATCAATTTTGAAACGTGATTGCTAGATGCGACTTGCTGGGCCATGAACACGCAATACAACGTTCTTCTCGGTCCCTCAGATAGAAGGACAAGTTCCTATTGGCTATCTAGATAGTGAGCGTTTTAAGTTGTTCTCTGCTTAACCCGAGACTTAGGTCAGTCGATGGATGTAAACGCTGCAGTCCTAAGCGAGCTGCCCAAGAAAGCTTGGTCCCCGTCTTAACCTCCTCAACCAACACCGTCGATCCTCATACTCGGAACAACAATGTAACCACCTCGGCAGCACGCCCTGAAACACACATGGATAACGCGAAGATACAGGGCCCAAACAGTCCATCTCTCCGCGTGGCGACCTCGCCTGTTAGAAAACCCTTTTGTTTGTCCAAGTATTAGAAGCCAGGCCCCCTTCCACCAGGACAAACGAAGAAACAAACCATACCCACATTTTCCCATCCTCCATCATGGCTCCCGCTAAAACAGAGATTCTGGTCGTAGACCAACCCGCTCTCCACTCCAAGACCATCGCTACCGAAGAGGTCACACCACTCCCTGATCTCGCTCCCCCTTTACTTCCCACTGAGAAGATTGGCCCTATGGGATGGATCCGAAGTCTTCTGCACTTTGAGCTTGGTGAGAGCTACAATGCTGAGGAAATAACGTCTATTCTTAAGAGGGCTTATTCAGCGTTCAAGGATCGTACGCCTATTGCGGGCTGTGAGGCTGTTCCTACTGCTGAGTATCTCGAGACTGGGCTGTTGCAGCTTCGTCATTATGGTGATGAGATTGAACATGACTTTCTTGTCAAGGACCTTCGTGATCAGGACTTTCCGAGTTTCGAGGAGTTGAAGCGTCGGGGGTATCCTACTTCTGTTTTGGACCCTGATGTTGTTTGTCAACGGGGTCTGGGCGGAGAATGGCCTCGTGCTGGAGATCGACTAAACACTACCATGGTGCAACTCAACTTCATCAAGGGCGGTCTGCTCCTTAACGTCCTTTTTCTTCACGCCTACATCGATGGAACAACAGCATACAAGTTCACCGAGATCTTCGCCGAGGAAGTCCGCAAAGCTCAGGGCCTACCTATTTCCAACCCAGCCGAAATCCCCTACGATGATAGAGCAAAGCTGATGAAGCCATCTGATACCATCGTCGGCAAGCCCGAGGATCACCCAGAGTATATTGAAGTACCCTTCACGCCCGAAGGTCCCCCACCGAAGCTAGCTTCACCCATCCACCATGGCCACATCTTTTACTTCTCACCAGAGAAGATCCAAGAACTCAAAGAGGCCGCTGCGCCTTGCAACGCTAAGCTTTTCAAGTCTGATGACATTTCTTCTTACATCTCCACTACCGATGCTTTGACTGCTTTGGTCTGGCGATGCACAATGATGGCTCAGCATGAGAAGAAGGAGGGTGACGACAAGCCTACTGGACCATCTATGGTTGGTCTGGCTCTTGATGCTCGCCGTCGCGCTGGTAAGCCTGTTCACAAGCATACTCTCGGCAACATTCTTGGCTTCGCACCAGCCGTCATGGACATCGAGAAGGTTCTAGAGCATGAAGATGTCAGTCTGGCAGACATTGCTCTTGTTGTCCGTGGCGCCGTTAACAAATCCAAACACACGTACCTCTCTACCATTAGCTCTCTCGTGGATGGTCTCGGTAACGTGTCACGATTGGTACCTGTCATCTTCCTCGACATGCCAGGCAATCATGCCTTGTTCTCGTCCTGGAGAGAGTTTCCTTTCTATGACATCCAATGGGGTCCTGCCCTGGGTGACCGAATCAAGGCTATTCGACCACCTTCAGTGGGAGTGACTCACTCGATGCACATCATTCTGCCTGATCGACCTGAGGCGGGTCCTGGTGTCGAGGTGTTCGTTGGTACGGAGAACAGTGCGATGGAAAGTTTATTGGAGAACTCTCTTTGGAGGAAATATGCTCAAGGGCCAGAGAAGGCGTGAAAGGAACAAAAGGGAAATGGATGGACAGCATTGTATATGTGAGACTCAAAGTCTGTCTTGGCTTAGCTACGATACACAAATTAAAATGAAAGAACGGGACAAGACCAAGCAATTACACTTTAGTGCATTGCCATTAGCTTTATCATTAAGCATCTGATCGTAAACACAGCAGAAGCATTTCTGCCTACCACGCGTATCTCAGAAGCCATTCATGACTGGGGCGATATCTCTGGGTGTCATGTGACCAACTATTAGCCATGCTGTTGGCAAACCTTGAACCTTGACAGCCATCAATACAAGTATAAGTCAATATCAGGCCCAATTATCTACACTCTAAAAGTTAGCTGGTCATTCCCCTGGACTCGCGAGCCTCATAGGTCTAAATCTACTCGTACCAAAGCTTACACAAGCGATTAGGTTTTGACCTTCAAGTGACTGATGGCAAACATACACTGTTTAGCGCAAAGTCTAAATATTCGTGTGGTTGTGAAAGCTAGTCTTGGTTATCAATGTTAACATGAGCGGTCCAATAATGTCACAGGAAATAGAGTTTTCACTGCCATTGTGTCCCCTTTTTCTGTACCATCTTATGACTCAAGCTATCAATCCGAGGCTGATATCGCGCGCCTTTCTTGGATACTGGTTCTCACATTACACGACTGGCCGAAGTGCACGGTTCTAGGTGGTTTCATCCACGAGACATTCTGAGACTGTTTAGTGGTGACGTCCACAGCTCGGCCTCTTCCCCTCGCAACCGCGAGGACACTGTGCCCTACCTTTTCTCCAAGGCCTCTATACATCATTTATCTTGCCATGAATCTTTTTCTTCAGCTCATTCCTGGCTTTCCATCCTTTCTGAACTCCTTGTTGCGGCTCTACACTAGACTTGTCAAAACACCCAGCATACTTCATAACGGTAAATTTGACTTTTGACATATCCGCCTTTCATTGATGCTGGGAAGATAGAGTTCATTCACGGTCTCATGTACCAATATTAACTCAACCCTATTACAATGTCAACCTCACTTTGTTCACGAAGATTGATTGAATCACACAACTCTCCTCCACGATCTTCTAGAACCAGTAGGGCATAGGGCTTGGTGCTCTCCCTTCTTCTCAAACTCTAACAGATACTGGGTATAAATTCCCCTCTTGTATCCTTGATCCTGGATTCTGAACTTCCCTTCTTCATACTCTTCTGTTGCCTGCTGTCAAGTCTCTGTCTTCTGCTCTCAGCTTACGTTTATCTGACAACGCTATCTTATCTCGTCATTCAGGTTTCTTTTGCCAACGACTCACACATGTGCTTTCTTCTTTCAGCAAGCCGTCATATTTTGGTCTATATGTCAGCGTAGCGCACACACTTCTCTTCATTTCTACGTCATCAAGCTTTGGCTACGTTTACTCAACATTTCGACACAGCAACAGCAAACAGACTTTGACTCTTGTCATTTCTCAATTTACATCTCCACACTCTCTTTATCTCCGACTTTCATATCACCTCCACCTTCACATTTTTCTTAGCGACATATCTCTATTTTAAATGTCTGCTCTCACTTCTGAAGCGCTGAGTCAATTGGACCAGCTTAATAACCAAGGAGGATTGCCATCCCCTCCATCTTCACAAAATAGCTGGGAGACAGAGTCAGAGTGCTCCTACTATTCACTCTCTGACTTGGCCTTGGACAAGTGGTACCGACAAATTCCGGCAAGCCAGGTCAGGGAACAGGCAGCGCAGATTCCAGCTAGCCCTATGTCAAGTCAGTCCATATACCCGCGACGATTTTACAACAAAGAGGAGCTTGCTCTTCAGTCGTCGGGTCCCTGGAAAGAGTACCCTTTCTGTCTGAATAAGGGCTACGTGTCTGGGTCACCTGGCCCAGTACGTATGATCACTAACTCTGCTGCGCTTGGGGAGTTTGATGTGGTCTACCACCCAGCAAGGACAGAGAGCTCGGCTTGTTTGGCTAAATACCGGCCAAAGGGGTATAAAAAGGGTGCTGTACCAAAGCCCCTCCCCTCGAGCGAGCCAAGTAGCCAGTCGAACTCAATTCCGAGTGCTGGCGTCTCTTCATTGCAGTACAACCAGTATATCGCTGCTCATATTGCGGGGTATCAGCAGGGCATCACGGCTGCCTACTATGGACAGAGTCTGCCAGTGGCTTATGCTGTACCTGTACTAGTGCCAGCGGTTACTTATGCCTATGCTCCTATATATGGCCAGTATTTATACTGAGTCTGGATATACTGCTACCAGCGCTGCGTCTTGTCCCAGGGCTTCTCGAGAATAACTTCAGAGTTTAAGTCTGGAATTTGAGAGTCTTCCTTTTCTCTTTTACTGCGCATCCTCTCATTATGCCATGAAACAAGTAGCGCCTTCTGAATCATCTTAGCCTGCATTGTCGCATTTTACCGAGGTTACAACCACGTTTCAAGGTGGTATCAAACGCAACTACATTCATACACATATTTTCTGTGGATTCATGACCACACTGCACATCTATCTTCACGGAGGTTGACAGCATATATCCTGCTTGATATCTTCTTGGAGTTGAAGCATCGCTTAACGACTTTATGACGTACGACAGCGTTGGTGCTTTGGAGCTTAGTTAATTGTTCATTGATAGCCTTTGGCATGTTATTCATACAATTCATTCAGTCTTCTTTTGAAGACTTGTTTCTGCCACGCACCTGTTCCACAAAGTGAACCAATTATGAAGTGAGATTTGTGAAATGTTTGGTCCAAATTGGTCACTCTAGGTAATTGGCAGCTATCTATTAATTGTCTCGTGCCTTTTCTCTTTGAGATATGTTGCTGAGTGACAAGCTGTAACTTCAACGCCCATTGGTCACGTCGGACTTTCTTTGCTGACAATGACGACTTCCACCGACAGGATTACCGTGATGTCGATGAACCCCGAGCCAACTAGCGAGTCTAGGCTTGGGAGAATGGGCAGTGGCTTGAAAAACTACAGTGACTTACCCCAACCTATATGTTAGAAAAGGTTTCGATTCCACTAAAAGAAGTTAGCTATGATTGGGGAACACGAATTGAGAGCGTATGACAAGTCAAGAACGAGGAGACAGACTACAATTACTAGTGCAATGCCTAGACTGATATTGGATGCTACGCTAGGGCATTGTCGTATGAGAGTTGCCAGTGGGTTCCACATACTTGTACCAACGATGAGACCTGCAGCCTTTGCGATACTCTTCAATGGTAAGGGATCTGAAGTCCGGGATGAGTAGCCCATTTGCAGGCACATTGATCAAGTCCTGCTTCTGCAGAGGGCCGTTAAAAGTACCTGTCACACTTTTCCACACATATGTGTTGCGGTCTCATTCCTTGGGCATGGCCTTCCCATCTGGACAAGCCATCGAATCAGCATTGGAATGAAGGCGTGTGAGGTTTAAATCAGTGCTTGTAGCCTCTAGATGACAACTAAATATACAAACAAAAAGAATGACCAAATATGAAAGCCAAGATTCAATACACTAGACAGAACAAATACCAAAGGAAAATGCCAACAAAAAGCAAACATCGTTACCCAATCACATAACATTTGACCTGATATACTGCAGCCACTGTGTCACGGTTTGGGGTTGCCGGTCAATCCGCAACATACCTTCATGAAGAGCAAAGAGCTCAACATCACTGCCTTCCTTGCTGCATTGGTAGAATTGAACACTCTTGCCGATACACAGCGCACCCCATAACATTCGCTCTCGTGTGTTGCTCAGAGATCCGAGGTACCCTTTCAATTGATCTTCGGCATACTCTAGTGCTTGATCCGAATTCGAGTATGAATACCGCTTAAGCTCAAGAACAAGGAAGTTCAGCTTATGGTTATTGTTTATACGGCATACCTCCATATCGACCCTTCGGCCTTGGATGTCGGCTTCATGGTCGATACTGAAGCCTTCATACATACTGAAGACATCTCCAAGGATAAGACTCCAAGCTTGACGAACATTGGATTCAAGGCTGCCTTGATTGATCTGCGCGATATTGTATGCACCAGCGGGGATATACTGCGGATCCATGTACTGTAAGTAGAGTTAGAATCCATGCTCTATAGGGTGGAATGCTTTTGAAGGCATACTGTATTCTCGACATTCTCCTGGGCTGGAAGGTAGGGTGGACGTCCGCGAGGCATTGTAGTGATATATACTTGAGATATGTAAGGAACAGGTATAACAATGATGTAGGTATTACTTGAGAGGACTTTTATTAATAGATGGAATTAACACAGTAATTATCGAGTGATTGTTTCTTCTTATTTATAATTAATCAGTATATATCTAAGCGCTCAACAACTATCAAGGATCTCATCGCCTTATCCCGTAAGTGGTTTGGTTTTTTCCATTAATACCTAATCTCTTAAACTCGGCCAACATGGCCTAGAAACAGCGTGTTGGCCATAAGTCAAAAGAGGGATGCAATCTCTCTTGCGTCGTAATGGGCGGCTACGTACGTTGAAGATCCTCACGGCCGGACCACACCGCAACTCTAAGTTTCAATCGGGCGCTTAGGAGTTGAATAGATCGGTACACCATCATCTCATACCTGAAAGCATAGTCGTCTACGCTCGCAATTTCAACAACAGGTCTCTGACGCTGCGGCGCTAACGCAAGTACCCACAAAGGCGTTTCAGGTGGGCGGCCGCGCGGATAACGGGCGCTTAGCGTAGGCGGTACCTTACTGCCTCACAATTAAGGTACCAGCGGGGTTCCTACTTTGTTGTTGTCTAGCCCTCTGATGTTTCCAAATCTTCACCTTACATAGTACTACTGATCGCAATCATTTTTCCCCGCCATGAAATACTGCACACTTTGCGGTATACCCTTTACCAGGGACCTCAACGAGGCCTGGATTGAGAAAATCCGTGCCGGTGAGTAGCCCGAGCCCAATCGAGGCATGAGTTAACGTGATCTGACTTGCATAGTTTTCATTGAGGGTACACGCTGGAATCGCACGGCTGTCTCTGGCGTTGGACGATGGGGAGAATATGATGACGACTCTTATGTGAATCTCCCGGCGGATCGCCGAAGCCACTACGACAGGGAATCTGGCCCAGGCCCTACTGTGGAGGTGGGCTTGACACCCAACAATGTGAAAGTGTACCTGAAACCCGAAGCAGCCGATGATACTTGGGGCTACGGCTTTCATGAGTCGTGCTGGTCCATATTCACCAAAAATTACGAACCAAATCTCAATGTGCTTTTTGCGGCTTGTCTTTCTATGCCGACTGACACGAAAACTCTCCTTGATTGGGGCCACGACTACGCGGGAGCATCCTCAGTCAAACAACAGTTCGACATGCCTATACGGAGTAGCTGTTTCCAATCACTGGAGTCTATACCTCAGGTGCTGCGATCTGATCCATATAACATTCCCTATATTGCCAATGCGATCCAAGGAGCTGCGCACCTACGAAATGACGTCTTCCTGAGTCGCTTGGAACCAACTGTACAAAGTCTCAAAAGCGACAGTTTCTCGCGCTTAGTCCCAGAACTTCTGCAATCAATTGTTACCCTCTTACCGACATCAGATGTCCGCTCCCTGCGGCTTGCATCTCCTATCTTTGCGACCTTGGAGTTACCCGAAAGGTTCTGGGCATCACGCTTCCAACCTGGCCGCGAATACGATCACCTACCTGAGGTTCATGACCGGCCCCCTCAATCATGGAGAGCTTTATACCATTCGCTCAGGATCTGGACACGCGGGATCCCAAGTATGGCCAACCGCAAGCGGGCTTGGGGTCTTGCAAAGCGTCTTCAAGCTACGTTGTCTCAACTAGACGGCGTTTCTTGCAAAGGAGACCCTTTGGGCACCTGGTTCGAGACTATTTCTGATGGTTCGGATCAAAACATCCATGCAGCTGACGTATCATGGCATACGGCTTCACGCGCCGTTGCCCATCTAGGGAAGAGTTTCTTCTACGGTTCTCGGGTTCTGAGGGCCCGTGCTTTACAATTTTCAGAGCCTGTGAAACTCCGAGAAATGTCTGTGTCCTTCGTTGATACAGCCGCTGGAAGGTTTATCTCTGGCTTCAATATGATCGATGAACACAATAGATCTCATGTTCTGGGGTACCAGCATGAGAAGACTATGTCACGAATCTCACTTTCTCCCGACGAGCCAATCCAAGGATGGGAACTCGCCATGGACTTGTGCGGGATCAAGGGAATAGCCGCCGTTCGCGGTGATGGAACACTCACTGGCTGGGCAGGTGAATCAGCTGGTGTCCCAAGGTGGCGATTGAAAGGATCCCAAGGAGTTTCTGCAGTCAAAGCTGAGTTTGATGTAAGTTGGTACCATACCAGGTGCTGAGACGACTGAGACGAACTGACATATATTAGGCTCTGAAGCTTGTTTCACTCAGTCGCGATAAATTACCCAACCAGGAGACCTGGCTGAACAACTGTCTGTGGTATCCTGAAGTACCAAGAGAAGGATTACTATTTAACGGAAGCCGAGGTGATGAGCCACGAGCCAAATACAATCTTCCAGTAGCCACCGTTCTTTTCGGCGGATCGGATGGTCAATACCTGTCCCAACTGTCGGAGATTGTGGTATGGGTCTTCGACATTTGTCACCTGGCGGGAATCGAGTTCCGCTTCACAGACAGTTCACATAACTGCCAACTTGGTTACGTTGGCCCGTTTGACGAGAACTACCCCGGCCGTAGGAACTTCATTCCCGACTCTCATGATAGCACAGTATCCTTCCCCATTGACGGCGCTTCTGGTGAGCGATTGTCTAGTATTGACGTACAGACAAGTGGATCACATATAGTTGGGCTGAAGGTATCTGTACATCCTATTCTTGCGAGAAAGACACTGCTAATATTGTTAGCTTCGAACCAATCTTGACCGAACTGTCCAAACACCTGAGTACCCTTACGGAACAGACGAAGGCTGGTCTACTGTTCACGGAAAGGGATCTCAAATTATTGGCATGTTCGCTACTCTTGTGCGTATCCTTCCTATACAAACATCCTTTCTTAAGTCCATACTGACGAGATTTGATAGAGTCGGCCTTTCTGGGATCTCGGTCTGATATCGATATGAGATAATAGCTGCCAAGAGCTTAGATAGGTGTCAAATAATATGGTTCTGAGTGAGGCCAGCATAGCGAGCCATCGTAATACATAAACCATCAAGCTACAAATTACTGCGTTCGCATTGGTGTTGTACCCACGAATCTGTCGAATGATGATCTGGCGGCACTCAGCCACACTGCCGTCAAAGGACGATGGGCTACCAATGCCTAAACTTCATATTACTAGTCTCCGTTTTTATTGTTGGCCTTTCAGTTATCGTAGAGGATATGCACTAGACTTTGTCGCAAAATCGAATACGGTTTCGCAGTTCAAGTTTTTTTTATGCAGGTGGATAATCCCTTTGAGATAGGCTTTTCCTATTGATGCTGATCCTTGAGAGAATGAAAGCACAGTATCTCGGGTATTTTTATCGAAGCCAGGAAACATGTGCACGGCGGCTGTATCAGTCTTGTTTCACAACCCCAGTTCTCCTTCTGGTCCATCTTCTTGCTCAGGCTACATAGCCGTAGCCGTCTCTTGAACTGCCTCCTTCTCGATGAAACCGCTTTTCTGAAGCTCTGCCACAAGGTCTTCCGGTTCTGCTCTGGGTGCGTATATAATCTGATCGTCTTCCGTAGTCTCCATCGACCACGACCAGCCACCATTGGGTAAATAGCCATATATCTCTGTTAGGCCCAAGTAAAAGTCACCCGTGTCTGATATTAGGCGGCGCGGAACGACTCTCTTGTGGTCTGTATTGATTGGTTCAATGGTGATTTTGTGATGGGCTGAAGTGTGATTGTTTGCGTTGGTAACACTCGATCTTGTTCGTTGAAGTGTTAATGGTGAAGGCGGAGTAAACATGGGTAGGGAGGTTGTATGATACGTGCAAAATGAGCCTGAGTACCTCTGCCCACGCAATCACTGTGTGGTCATTTGCCCCTGATTTGGTGACTGTAATTAGACTCTAATGTGCGATTGAGTTGATGGAGCTTCTGAGGCAGTGCCCTACGTAGATTGCGCATGTTCTAGCAAAACTTTGACTCAGGGATCTTGAGTTCTATAAGCCTCTGAAACGTTCAGGGGAGTCCCGTCCTCAAGTGGTTATTGAGAGCCAAACAAGAAACCAGGCCACGAGTTCAAGCAACAGGGCAGTGTTACATATATCTCTAAGACTCTGCTTCATTCGCCAGGTAGTTTCTGATGAGGTAGTTTCTGATGAGACTCCGCGACAGTCATGACATTTGAACTGTGATACGAGCTAGCGATAGCGGTAACTGGAAGTAGACGCATATTCACACGGCGTTACCAATGAGCCAAATCGCCTCGCCAGAGGTGACGAATCTTGTTACAACTGTTTTAGACAGTGTTATTCAGTGATCGCAGCAGCTGGTAGCTGGATCTTGTCCTGTTCGCTTCCACTCTATAAGATCTACCTGTTCCTCCCTCATGTGCCGAACCATAAGCCAAGAACACAACACACCAGCACCTGCACAGTCGATATATTGCTGTCGGGGTCACTTTAGTTCTACCATTGTTTGTCCCCAGATCACTCGCGAGTGGTGCCCTTGAAATCCTGTGGTGGGAATAGAGTAGCAAGTCCAGATACCTAAGGCTAGGGAACCGAGTTAGTAAGAGCCATTAGTTCTACTACAAAATGATCTGACAACCTTTGAATATCAGAAGTAATGCTATCGAGATACCGATGCCACCAAATACTCCCAATGTTTTAAAAGCTCATTTCAACTCATGGCCGTCCGCCCTATGACTTCTCCACAATAGCTTTCTTCTGGAGCTCCTTCAGCAAGTTCTTAGGCTCTTCCTTCCAGGCCCTGAAGACAGTATTCGCTCCTACTTCTGTGACAACCCAGTTATCATCACCAATTCGTGATCCCCCACCATAGAAATCCTTCAGGGCTGTGCGAAGAGCATCCTAATCCTTGACCTCGGTTGGAATACAGTGCTTCCATTCGGGAAGGGACTCATTCACGTCCATCATTATGTGGTGCGAACGAGGTTGTACAAAGCTTGACGTTTGAGGTATTGCTGCTGCTATATTGGTGGGGAAGCTGGCAGAAATAAGTGAAAACGTTGAAATTGTTTATAGAACTCAGGGATTGGTAGTTACAAGGTGACTAGAAGTGTTATTTGCAGTTGAGACTTGTGGCTGAGAGCTTATTCCGGCAGAGACCTAGTTACAAGGTGACAATTGAGCTGAAACGCGCGGGGCTTTGGGTTTGAAGAGTTGTGAATTATGTTCAAAGCTTCAGCGCATCCTTATCTGCTGTTAAGTATCCATAATTTTCGTACTTCCATCGGCTCCGTGAGTTGCCATCTATATGCCCCGGCAAACAGTGTGCCCGTCATAAGATGGTACCATATTCTTTGGATGTTGCATATATCTCCCAACCCTGCTAGGAACGAGATGAACCTATCGGTCTCTGTAATTCCCAATTAATATAAAGGTGAGACGTGAATGACTATTGACCCAAAGGTCAGCTAGGACAGGGACTCTCGAACACCAATGGAGTCTAAGATGCGAGTCGCGTTGTTTAGATAGTGATTGACTTCCTAGGTGAGCTCCTCAGGGTCTCAGTGATGCGGAGGGCATCTGTGTGGTGAATTGGTCTAGGATCAAAAGTGACTCAGAGTAAAGCGGTGCCGACAACACATCCACTCGTCCGTCGTATCACTGATCCAGCAGAGAATCTTGTCACAGTTGCTTCAACAGCACTGATGGGACACGTCAACTGACACTTGTGGCTGAATGATCCTTCCGTTTATTCACTCTATAAGTATTGCATGTTTCTCCCCCAAACTCTCGACAAGTAGACAACAAGACAATCACACGATCCGCAAGACAAAATACTATTCACACACACACACACACATCAACACACTAAATTATCTCAACATCGCCAAACCAAAAGACAAGATGCCTCTGGTCAAAAGGGACATATTTACAGGCGTGGAAGGTGTCGATTATTTCAAAGTCACCATCGGTGGTAGAAAGATCAAGAACGAGGATTCACTCAAGTCAGGATTGGACACCATTTTCAAAGAAGCTGGAAAATCCGGCGAGTACTGTTGCTGCCATGTGGATCTTCACCACTACGATATCTATTCCTGGGAGAAAAAGGACGTACTCAGGGAGCTTTACAGATTGAGAGAAGCGGGCATTGACTCTGGGGTGTAGTAGAGTTAACTGGGAGCCGAACTGGAGAACTTGAGGGCTTATCAATGGTCGGATACTTCACTCAAAGACAATTGATAAACACCATGGTGTGATTCATCTTACTTCCGTGCCCTCAGTGAACTTTTCCAAGTGTTCTGGTAAAGCCTACCAGTAAAGAATGCTACTCCTCGGTGCCAGCAAATGGTTCAGTATTATCTTGGCCAAGGCATTGTAGTACATTGTGTATCTTAAACCGTAGCATCTGGCTCGTAGAATTGGCATTTCTATGCACTTAGAGATACTGTTATCCCATTCAAATGTTGTAAGCTGGGATTAATCTTTACAATTGCGAGTTCAAACTCAGGGTTTTTAAGCACCATAGGGTATCAAGCCGCGATTGTAGCACAATACCTTGCTGTTTTAGTGCAGGATTGATGCAGTACATAATTGAGTAAGCCGCGTGATGTAATCATCAGCGGTCAGGTGTATCAACTCAAAACAATCCTCTACCCAGATGAGTGGTAGTTCTCCGAGGCTATGGAAGCTCTCAGTTACAGTTCTCAAGTGTTCATAGCACATCTCGCATAGAACTTAGATAGTATGCCAGACCGTTGCATGGTTTAACTATTGTGTATTTAAAAGAGCGGCTGTCCCAGCACAAGACAAAATAATGAAGTTTGATATAGGTAATTATCGTTCTATTTGCCTCCGACCTCATCCTGAACATGAGAGTCATTTTTGGGAAAGAGAAGAAACAGGAGAACAGGTATTTTGATGTCAAAGAAGGGAGCTTTGGCAGCTATGTCGTATATGCCTTTGTGGAAAAGAGGGATCTTGAAGATGACTTGTCGTTCTTGACAACTGCAACAATGGTCACCTCAATATTGCACCAGTCATTGCTCAGCAGGACAAATAATGACGAGAGTCGCGAGTCCTAAATGGTTGTTCTATTCCTTCTTCAGACTCGACATACAATGTATAAAACCTTCTAGTGGCGACAGTGGAAGGTTTTCATCAAGCAAGATTCTCAAGATTTAGTGGTTATTTTGTTCATACAAATGAAGGTGCTTGCTATATAGCAGACCTCGAACGGTCCTTCAATCAAGAAGATGTAATTATGTAGAATGAAGTGTACACATTTGTGATGTATAAACGTAGAGAGCTTCGTAGGATTTGATTCATAGCAACTATGTAGTTTATGCTACGACTTCTCGTCTCTGAATCGTAATGTTCATGTTCTCGAAGTAACTCACGCCACCCTTAACAACATATGTTCCCCTATTCTTCTCATCAACCCAGTCGACCTTGAAGCTCCTCAAGAACTGTAACGGTCCCTTGTAAAGCTCCATACGCGCAACATCTTGCCCCAAACAGACTCTGGCGCCATAACCAAAACCCATGCTGTACTTGTTATAAATCTTGGCCTTGTCCTCATCCAGCCAGCGCTCAGGTTTGAAGACCTCAGCATCATCACCATAGATGTTGGGGTCACGGTGTACGAGCCATGGGTTGCAAGTCACCTCTGTACCCTCGGGGACGAATTGGCCGCAGATCTCAAGACCACCTGGTGGAGCGATGCGGGGGAAGATGTTTGGTGCAGAAGGGTTGAGACGCATGCTCTCTTTGACGCACGCGATATAGTAGGGGCAGTTCTCGACGACCTCATCGTACTGAGGCATCTCGGAGAGTTTACCAGAGACAGTAGCGTCGTCAAGTTCAGTCATGAGCTTCTGGTAGACGGAGGGGTTGGTGAGAATGTGGATCATCATGGCCTGGAAGGCTGTTCCGGTTGTATCAGCGCCGGCGAGAAGGACAAGAAGAATCTCAGCCTTGATGTAGTTGATATCCAGGGGATTACCATCCTCATCCTTGGCCTCGATGAAGCTGCAGATCTATGTCAGCATTTAGCGTGAGATATGAAACAAGTGAGCTTACGTTTGGAGCAAATCAACACGTCCATCCGTCGCACCATTCTCAATATCCTTGAAACGCTGATCAATCAAGCGATCGCGGAATCGCATCAACGTTCCAATACCAGAATCCTGCTCAGGACTAGCGACCATGTACTTGCCCAAGAAAGTGCTCTTGACCCAGTTGGTGAAAGGGTGCAGCCTCGCCATGATACCGAACGGAGTAAGGCCATCGTGAAAGCCCTGAATAAGACCTTCAACATCCTTGCCCTCCTTGACAAATCCGAATGGAGCACCAAAGCCAACTTCCGAAATGATGTCATAGGCCATGAAGACAGCCCAAGGTGCGAAGTCGAATGGCTTGTTCGTAGAAGCAAATTCTCGCTGCAGGCGCGCCATCCAATTCTCAATGTTAGAGTCAATCAGTGGCTCCATCTTCTTGATGTTGGTTAAGCTGTAGAGAGGAGCTGCGATCTTTCTGTACTTGGCGTGCATGACGGAATCTTGCATGTTGAAGAGAGATTCATCTTTGCCAAAGCTTCCAGTGATGTAGTGCTTTGACTTGTTTGCGTGACGGTTGTAAATCTTGGGTAGTTGAGTTGCGTCGCTGACGAGCAACATTGTAGGAGTGATCCTGATAATCGGTCCTGAAAAGCGTGAATACCTTCATCATTCACTGACCAGGGCGATCTTACCATGCTTCTTGTGAAGCTCTTGGAACGTCGCACACTCGTCAGCCTTGACATTATGATACGTGATCCAAAGCCTCGTAACAGTCGCCCAGAAATTCCCAGGGAATTTCCGCAGCGGATGAAAAAAGCGATAGCGAACAATCTGCCACAAAGCGCAAAAAGCAATATACCCAACCCCCAATAGGGCGACGTTCACAAAGCTAAGCACGGCCATTGTGTCTGCAGGAAACAAAATGAACCAATTGTTGGGAACGCGAAAATAAGCAATGAAAGGGAAACGAACCCGATAATGTACGAGGGATCGACACGACGGCTGGTGCATTCGGGTTCCCCGTGCTGTTACATAGCCTGTATAACCGAGTTGCGCAACTTGACGATCATTAACCAAGGATGCTCAATGGCCCGCGATTGCTTTTCCATGCTATGCAAAATGTAGTTAAGTGGATTCTTTAATGTAACAGTTCACATCTCGGATGAGCAATCCGCCGGAGATCCAAGAAGTGTTAATGCGTGGTTGCCTATCAAACGACGACTTACCTGAGAATGCTGAGCAATCCTTGATAGCCATTCGGCAGGATAAGTGTTCCCGAGTCGTGGTTAAATTTCTGATCCTAGTCATTTACCCACATTCGCCAAGATCTACTACCAAGATCGCCATACGTGGCTGAGATATTAAATCCTCTCCACTTGAAGAGTCACTCAAGATTCTCGCATGTGAACACATTTGGTAATACAGCGGTAATACCTTGACGGTGTTCCCGAGATTCTGGGTAAAGGAGCAGTTTGATGATCCTTCTGCTTCTTATTTCCCCTGACGAGAAATTCCATGCAGACTCTTGGATGATATGATGTTTGTCTCATTGTGGAGAACGTGTTGGTTGAAGTGCCTTGTTTGCTTGGATCCACAGTTGAGAAAAGATGACAGATTCTCACGAGAAAACAGGTTATTACGCAAGTGGATTCTACCAAATGATCCACGCTGTGCAATACGAAAAGAGGAAGTCAGTAGGATGAGGCGATAATTAGCGTGAGACACGCTGAAGAGAACCGGCCGGTAGACTAACACTTAGCTCCCACCGGGCCGTTGTCTCTAACCTCAGTAGCAGAAAAGTCTAAAGGAGGAAACAACACCAAGTGGGCGGGGAAGACGCTCCGGAAATGACAAGCCGAGGTCCACAGTCATCATGATCCTCGCACAGACAAACTCACGGACCATTTATCCGAGTATCCTAGCATCCAATCATTCTTACCCAAGCGTCAATCATTACACGCATCTCCACTTACAACGGGGGCATTGTTGGCCAAAGACGAATAGTGAAATCTGATATATGAATTTCCCCTGAGAGATTCTCCTCTTTCGCCTGAGGGCTAGCGACGGAGTCAGTAAGATCTTCAGTCGCTTGGCGAGGCACGTCTGTGCTTTCGTTACAGAATGGTAAACGATTGGCATAACACCTGCGAGTTAATCAATCAGCTGTAATGAAAGGCCATCTGCTTGTCTCAGTTGAGATTCGATGGATTCTTCCATTTAACCCGCCGAATATTCTGCATCAGCTGAGGTTTTCGGACTCGTGCAATCTTTTTCGTTTGTCTTTGCAGCCATGACGGAATCGCAGGGCCCGACTGTTAATTCGGTCGCTATTTGTTTTGCTGTCATTAGTTTTTGTGCTGTTGTTTTGAGATTGTGGGCGAGGACGTTTATTGTTAGGTCGCTTGGGGCTGATGATTGTGAGTACTTTGATCCACTTATTGGGGCCTTGCTAACTGTTGCAGACTTGATTTGCGTTGGAGCCGTAAGTTCCATCCATTTACGACTGCATATGCAGATATTGACAGATTCCAGATCTTATCATGGTGCTTTATCGGTTGCACGATTGCTTGTAAGTTCCCTAGCTCTTGCTAACCGGTCATCGCTGACCTCCTTAGCCGTCCAACATGGCCTCGGCGGTCACTATGAAGACGTGATCAAACGCGGCACCGACAACTTCATTGCTTACCTCCAAATCGTCTGGCTATCCTCCATCTTCTACAATGCCTGCCTGGGCTTTATCAAGATCTCGGTACTGGCACTTTACACCCGACTCGGCGATAAGATGTTGCGCAAGACGGCGTTCGTGATGATGGGCGTTGTTGGATGCCAGGCTGGCGCGAATGTTTTGGCCTGCATCTTCCAGTGCAGTCCGGTCCCTGCAGCTTATGATATCACGATCTTGCCGGAGGATAAGAAGTGCGTTGACATCAATGCTTTCTACTTGGCGAATGCGGCTGTCAATATCTTTACGGATATTCTGACGTATACGTTGCCGATTCCACTGGTGGCGAGGCTTCGTGTTCCCCGACGACAGAAAATTAGTTTGGCTATCATTCTCGGTCTCGGGCTTTTGTAAGTCTTCGCTGTCTCCATCACTCATTCTCCTGCTAACATTGACAGCGCCTGCGTCTCCTCCATCATCCGAATTACCTACATCCCCAAAATGCTCAGCTCCGCCGATCAAACCTGGGTCATCTCGGACGCGATGTACTGGTCCGTGATCGAGACCAACATCGGCATCCTCGCCGCCTCGATCCCCTCCTACAAGGCCATCGCCAAGAAATACGCGCCACGTCTCCTCGGCAGCTCTGGCATGTCCAGCAGCCGCAAGCTCTCCGGCTTCAAACAGATGCCCCTTGAGCTTCAGGGCGGCAGCAATTCTGGTACTGGCGCACCAAAGAGTACATTTGAGACGAATATCAAGAATGGGCTGGATGATAACAGCAGTGAGGAGGTATTGGTTATGCCGAATGGAAGGATAGGGGTAAAGACAGACATCACGTTTCGATATGAGAACAACTTGGAGAATGGAATGCAGAGCGAAAGATAGCATATTGCCACGCCTCACGTGTCTTAGATAGGACAACCAGTAATAGACAAATAGATTGATCCTTACATATGAGTCATTGATACCAAACATCAGTCATGTGCTGTAGCTGCACCTGTGAATAAAGTCAAGCATATTGACTAACATTACAATTGAGTCTCCGCGTCAACGGGCTTTAACTCTCGGTCCATTCTCAAGATAAAGAGCTCGATATCAAGCGGTGAGCTCAATCCGATAAGCAGCCCCGCGGCTTAATGGCCTAGCGTTTCCAAGCCAGTCTTCACGTGAAATCTTGCTACACAGAGTAAGGCTACGAAGAGGCGGGGTCACATTCGCAAAGTAGCGGCAAATGTAATAAATATAGCATTAAAGTATTCCACCACTGTTATATGCTGCTACGATCACTCTCAGTAGCTAATCAGATCCTTAGACAAGGCCGGTTGTCGTTCCCTGAATGGCTTCACTGTAGATTGCGTGGTCTCGTCTTTCTTCATCTGAGCTGAGCACAACTCAAGTATATGATTATGGAAATCTGTAAAATAATAAGTATTAGGATAATAGAGAACCAATCCACAATAGGGTTTCCTTACAGATAACTCCATTCTCCTTTTCAGGATTCAGCAGACCCTTCGTGTAAATACCAACATTCAGGTTGGCCTGAGTCTTTTCGCAAAGCTCAATATCTTCAACAGCAACATTGCGCGTGAATTTATACCAGTTTTCGAACTCATCGCTACCAGCAGGGGCTTTGTGATAGTAGTCAAACTCCATGCGGGCTTGGCTAGGTATTTCAGATGGATTGATGCGCCAGCACGTCAAACCCCCTGCATACAAGCTCAAGGAACAATTGGGGAAAAGGAAGAAGAATAAACCATCGTCAGCTCCAGTACCAGTCGCCATATGCTGCGAGTAGTTGTGCTTGTTGATGACCCTGTAGCCCGCGGGTTTGAACGTCTTTGCAAACTCGGGATGCGCGTAGGCACAATGGAGACACTCTTGATACGCATCAACCGCAGCCTTCCAATTGTTATGAGCTTTGTATTTGAGAGGACGTCTTAGTGGAAGCTCAGTAAAGTCAGCGTGAGCAGTTGATTCCTCAAAGCCAGGGAAGAAGTCTTCAAACGAGCAGGTCTCCTCAGACAATGTCAAGAAAAGAAGGCCATTTGGAGTTAGGTGCGATCGAATAATGGTACCCTGTATGATTAGCATGGTTTCTGGAGATAATGTTTGCCTTTTACTTACATCGCATTTCTTGGTAATTGTGATGCTCCTCCAATCTTCAGTCTCGCGACAGACGATGAAGTCGATCTGAGCCAGCTCGTGCTCATAGTTGACGTTGGTTTCGGGAAACTTCGTTACGGCTCCTAGAAGAACCCAGGACTGTACTACAATGAGCAAGGGTATGATAAGAGAATTATTATTCTTCTTGAACTTGCCTTGAGAAAGATTGCCCGCCTCTCGAGATTGTAGATACCCGAGCTAGTGTACCAGGAAGCAGGCAGAGTAAAATCCCAGTCGGTCATTTTGTATCGTGGATGGGGTCGACTGCGGTGATATTTTGGTTTCTTCGATGCTTACTAAATTCAATTCGAATAGAACTTTTTTTTTCGAACCATAAGAAGGCCATTAAAATAGGTATTTATTGGATTGCCTACATCTTAGCTTTGTCCAGGTCGATGTTCACTGCCGGAAATCTACCATACGCTATTCCAGATCAGGAAATTTTATACGCAACATGCCTTATCTTCATGTTTCCAGCCAAGTGATATCATTCATTGTACTATTGAGTTTCTTTAATAGGTAATTTATTCTTATACTTTACATACTACTTTGAAGTCTGCAATGCATATGCGCAGATACCCTCATTGAGTAATCTTCATTGCCTAATAGAGAAATCGCACACGAGAATGGCAGTCATTGGAATGGGTCCCGCGGATACGGCGCATTTGGTACTGTGCTAAATATCCTTGCCTTTCTGTAAAGAACATTTGCACGTTTTCACTTCGCACATCACTTTCTATTGTTCGGTGCTCTGATCAATGATTTCGTTAATAATCTTGGGCACCACGAGTGTGCTCATCACGTCCATAGTCCTTCATTTCTGGCGATATCTCCAGCGACACTCTACTCGCGTACCAGTTCCGGATCACGGAAACTTCGATCTCCCTGAAGGATGGTGGTCGGATCCCGTTCGATTCCAGCTTGAGAGGCGAGCAATTTTCAGTCAGGTAGGATCACTAGAAGCTCATCACTATCAGCCGTGCAAGTCTGACCTCGCTACTAGACGTGGATTTGTGTGAGCCACCGCGGACGTTTTCGCTCCCCTGGCGACTATGTGGTCTATGATGTTGCTGGATTTCGCATTCTTATGATCTTAGGGAAAGATATGGTAGTGCGGGCGTTTCATAATGTCTGCAGGCATAGAGCTTTCCCTGTCGCCCGGAAGCAGTCTGGCAACGCTACCGTGCTTGGCTGCCGATATCATGGATGGAGCTACAACACAGAGGGAAAGCTCACCAAGGCCCCCTATTTCGATGAACTACCCGGCTTCAATAAGAGCTTGAATAGTCTCTTCGAAATCCACACAAAGCAGGATAGCAGAGGCTTCCTTCATGTCAATATGAGCCGTCACGAAGGCGTGTCTGCTACTGCCACTCCAATGGGTGTCGAATTTGGAACGCTTGACAATGTCAGACCCGACGCAGAGTTACTAGACAGTCTCGAGTTCAGTGGGAAGTTCAACTGGAAGGTCATCCGTGAGTATCCTATCTTCAGCCTTCATTCTATTTTACCCGCAGATGCTAATGGACGACAGCCAATCAGCCATACGCTACATCACATCTAACAAAGTCCTCTTTCACGGACTCCGACCACCTGTCTTCGACAATGACACCTAGTTCAATTGGAGAACTCCAATACTTCCCTCTGACTACGGTACACTCAGTGTCTGGTCAGTCCTTTTGGTATCAGCTTACCTATTCTCCCACCGCCGTTGACCAAACCAATCTACGTTGCGACATTTACACCTATAGTCCTAAAGGTTCTTTCAAATTTAATGAAACCACCAATTATTCTCTTGAAAAGGAGATACAGAAGAAAATACTAGCTTTTGAGAATGAGTGCAAGCAGGTCATCACTTTCGGTGAAGAGGCAATTGGTAATGGTGAGTTTACGCTGCTTTAAATAGCTTATAGTGACAACGCTGACTGGTGACAGGTTACCAAGCAAAGATCGCTGCTGCGGTCGAGATGCATGGACGTCAGGAGGCGCTGCGAGGATTCGAGATCAAGCCCGCTGCGCTGAAGCAGCAAGACGGCGACGAGAAGCTCTCGAAAGCTGAACGAAGTAAGTCAAACCCATGTGAACACATCTTGAGGCCATGTCAGCTCATCTTCACTTTAGTCTGCCAAGCCATGGACTGTGGCACTTCTAATAAGCTAGATTGGTAAGGGTCGAGAAGGAATGCCCTACGCTTGAGAAGGGTTCCCTATTGTTACTGTTGTCCGTAGAACAATCGTGCTACAGTTCACGTCGCCTCTGTCCGGAGAAATGAGGCAAGTAGTAAACATCGAAGCTCATGGTAGTTCTTGACGGCTATGGCTTGTAGTACGAGGCTATCATGATCAGTCAATAGTGGTGAGTCATGGACTAGTGGACATACAGTGGCATCTACCATTTGTGTTTATACAACATTAGAATACACAAGTTTCGCCCCAGAAAGAAGTATATGTATGTATAGTAATTGAAAGTGGCCGAACTATGTAGTAGATAAGTTTCTTTATAGTTCCGTTTGTTTTCGAACAAATCGCTACCGAAGCGAGGTATTGATTGATACTAATATGCTTTTGTGATCCGAAGCGAGGTATAAGTTTTGCATCTCAAATCTTCAGAATGATTCTATTGAGATGAGAACCATGAAATTGAAACAGAAAAAGTCAGATGACGAAAGGTGATGGCAAACATACGTACCCATTCGTTTAGCCCAAAACACGGTATCCTACTCCGGTTGCCGGGTACCGTCGTAGTGTCCCGCTCCGCTAGCTCCTTTAGACCCCGCGCTTATCAAAGATACCGACCCAGTTCCCCTCCCTGATACGGATACTCAACCGCCCACAGCTTGAGAACGGAATAGCACGAGCAAGCATACTAAACGCTCATTACATACTATGCCCCGACGTGGCGGCGGTAGGCAGACAAGATCCTACGGGCGTCGTTCCCGAGGCGGCTGCCACTCATGTAAGCAGCGACATGTACGTCTTCGGAATATTGAGGGCTGCATGACATACTGACACTGTGAGGTCAAATGCGATGAAAGCAGGCCCACGTGCACTAATTGCGCAAGGAAGGGCCTGCTATGCGACGGGTACCCTCAGCGAACCTTGAGATGGTCATACAAGCACGAGGTGGCACCGACTGAGACATTACAGCAGCAAAGGAAGTCACCAGAGGCTCTGAATGACAACTCGCCCATCATTACATTAAATCTGCCAACGGCTGATGAATACACCCGGCCGGAGGTTGAGGAGGCTGGTGGGGTGACGGACGGTGAAATGGCTCTTTGGCCACAGTCAGAGGATATCGGCTTATCAGATCTTTTGGGCTTCGATTCGACGAACATGTTTGATCAAGAATTTGCTGGTAGTCTTGAATCCATTGCTATCGAGGACCCGACCTTCGAATTTTCGACTGTGGACCAGCTACCCGACTTCTGCTTTAATACCTCACCTCAAGGGAGCTCCTGGTTGGATCTTGGTCTATCCAGTCAATTACCAACACTAGGGATAGACTCGGACCCTTCTATGCGGCTTCTAAAATGTTGGTTCGATGAAGTATGTCCGGCCTGGTCCGGTTTCGACTCCAAGTCCAACATGAATCGAAGGATGGCCGAAGATCTTTGGCAAGGCTCAGCTCCGGTCTTCACCGCTCTTCAAAGCATGTCAGCCAGCTTCCTTTCGGCACGATTACCGCAAATGAGGCACTCAGCTATGAGCCTGCTCAAAACGGCAACGCTGAGTGTTCAAGCTGAAATACAGGAGCTCAACGAGAAGAATACCCCAGAAGCTATGCCTACCGGTATCGTGTTCGCACTAATCTGCCTTGGTACAACGATTTGTTGGTTGGATACTCGTCGAGTGGGTTGGCCGTTTCTACAGGAAGCGAAGACACTACTGCGATGGAGTTCGCAACAGCAGGTCGCTGCTGATGCCGACAAACTGGACTTCTTCAACAAAAGCCTTGTCTACTGGGATATGTTGATATCTTTCATATATGATCCAGAACCAGGCACGGATATTCATCAAGTCAGCGCACTGGCATCTACCCCCCAGAGATCTGCGTCTTTGGGTACTTACAGCCAGTCTTCCTACGAGGCGGAGCCTCATCCATGGACAGGCGTCTCACTCTTGAGCTCGGCCCTTTTCACACGGTCCATCCGCCTTTGTCGGGTCTATCGACGACGCACTACTGAACGAACACCCGACTCGTCTCCAACGACACCAGAGATTGAGCAGGCAAAAGAGTTAGAAGTAGAACTACTGCAATTACAACTATCTCCAAGACCATCACTCAATGCTACGTGTGACGAGCGCACACCAGCTACCAACCTTCTACACGTTGCTGAAGGCTATCAACTCGCCTCCCTGCTCCAGCTTTACATACAGTTTCCTGCCTTGTTGGTGCCCCATTCCCAGCTTGGACCGCGCGATCCCAGGGAAGAAGAAATAAGCTTGCTTTGGCACAAGCGCATCATACCCCTCACTCTTCGCCTCATAGAAGTGCTAGAGCAGATCCCCTCTGAGTCTGGCAGCTGCGCTATCCAGCCGCTTTTGTATATCTGCGCTGCCACAGGGCTTAGACACAGAACAGCCTTTCTGCCTGGCACAGAGCCCAGCAGCAGCAGTCCAGCTAAGCCGAGACCAATGGAGAGCATCATAGACTACCTGGACCTCCTGAAAGACCCACTTGAACGTGACAAGCAGGTAGAAGACTCCTTATCTGTCTCACAGATGGCCATCGATGTAAGTAAAGGACGAGCCTTTATACTACGACGACTCAGTGTCTTCAAAGAGTGCTTGCATCCCGACCCTATCACAGTCGCCGAGAAGTTTGCGAGAGAATTGTGGGCTGCTTATGATGAAGTGCCCGGGCGGAGCATGGATGTTTGTTGGATCGGCCTTATGGACAAGAAGGACCTCCGAACGTTGTTTGGATAAGGCAACTTCTAATTACATGGATAACGGTAGTATATAAAGAATAGCATCATAACCCCAACCACCAGAATTGGAGAGTAGGTATTCCGATACAACATTCCTTTGCCTTCATCATGGATCTAATTAAACCTCATCGACTACCTGCTTCCTGTCCTGAAGCTCATGGGCGTGGACCTGAACCTCTGTGACAAACTTGTCAAACTTGCGAAGATTGACCTTCTTCTCAAACCTATCGAGCATTAGCTTTATATACCTAAGCAGATATAACCCATAGAAGTTCACGTACATTTCGTCAATCTCGGCGGGTGTTCGTCGCGCCACCTCAGGGAGGATGAACCAGGCGATGGTGACGGCAACCGTACCGGTACCAGCAAAGCTATGAACTATTGTCAGCCAGTGTTGATAAAAGGTCAAATATTGTACATGATACTCACAAGAAACCAGTCTTGACGCCCCACTTGGCTGATCCGTTGATCATCAATGGGGTACAGAAGCTGAAGATGATAGCGATGCAATTAGACACAGCCAGTGACCAACCAGCCGTCTGGGCTCTGAGGCGCTGTTGCGGAATCTCAGCAGCATAGGCGTAGCCGATGGCGGAAGCACCAGTTGTGGAAAAGGTAGCGAGGCAAGCGAAGAAGATCTGCGGGGACACCAATTAGCCAAGCAGGAAGTGATCTCGTTGAGGTCATACTGACAAGTAGCGAACTGGTGGCCTTGGCTGCATAGTCGAAGCAACCGATGATACCCAGGCACAGGACTGACACAACCGTCACGGCATATGGATAGACGGTGAGAGGACATCGACCGATGGAATCTGTGAGTGTCGCAGTGGCAATCATCGAGATCAGCTGAACGGATGAGAGGATGAGCGTTACGAGGAATGGGTCCTTGTTTCCTGCATATTGGACTGCAACATATGGTTAGAATCTTTCCAAAACACCATTCAACGGGTACATACAGAAATATGTCGCGTAAGTATTAAAGACGGCCAAACCAACGAACTGCTGTGTAATCTTGGGCCACCCGGAAATGATGAATCGGATCAGGTTGCGGCCCTTGAAAACAGCCCAGGGTCCCAGCTCGGAATTCTGCTCAGCTTGTTGGCGTTCGAGGGCGATGGTAGAAGTCATGATTTCCTACTCCAGAATTAGTAACTATCAAATCATGAAAACAAGTGGGCACTCACGATTTGTTGATTAACGTCGTACCCTTCGACATTGGCGAAGCATCGGTTCAGAACTTGGGATGCCTGATCAACCTTGCCCTTGCTTGCCAGCCACCAAGGGGACTCGGGGATGAGAAGGAAGGCTACAAGGATACAGCCAATCATTGCCCACTACGACCTGAGTTAATTGACCTCTTCTTCCATATATGCAACAAAGAGTCTTGGTTACTCACCTGAGTGTAAATCGGCGTACGGAAATCGAGCGGATCGTTGGCTTTGAGCTCCTTGAGTGCCACAGAGGCAAAGAGCTGACCGAGGACGAACCAGCAGTTCAATAGTTAGTATATCATGTTTCATTGGCCCTCAAGACTGTCGTAACTCACAAACTGTAGGCATTGATGAAGAAACCTCGGAGCTGAGTAGGGGAGATCTCGGATAGGTAAAGAGGCATGGTGGATTGCAGCATACCAACACCCATGCCAGAAAAGAGCTTTGCCACCAGCCAATGCTGCCAGTGTGTTGCGAACGATTCAGCGAAGACGCTCTATTTGATTGAAGAAATGTGATCAGTGCCGATTCTTGTGAGTGTCGTGGCGTACGTACCGCGGTGAGAACGACCCAGATAATCATCATCGCAGCCTTGCGACCGAGACGCTCAGTTGCATATTGAAGGAGCTTGATACAGACGTCAACAAAAGATCAGAAATCTCGAGCATGGAGGTCGACATACGATTTGGCCGATGGTCTGGCCGGCTGATTGAATACCACCCCAAGCCGAGATATATTTGCCTGCAATGATCGTGGTGCCAGACGTAGAAAATTGTCGTATGAATCCAGGGTTGGAGACGATTCCGCCGTTAAGATTGATCTCTGTTGCGAAGTATGATTAGTGAATATTCAAGTGTCATTACAGGCGCAAGACTTACGATATCCATCGAGAGATGCGGAGAAGGCTGCAAGCATAGCAATACAGCCAACGCGCTTGAACCTGCGAACACTTTGCCAAACACTGAGGTCATCAAGCTTGGACCTCATAAGAAGCCCTTCGCCTGTGTCCTCGACGGTCTCGGTGTGAGCCTTTGCCTGCTGCATTTTGATATTGGTGTTGATGCTGATCTGGAGTTGATGCAGCCAAGATCCTGGCATCGATCAGTCTTTATGGAAAACGACTTGGCGATACAATGTCGTATTTTCAATTCTTATTCCTCCATAGCAGAACGCGGGGCCCCAGACTTGTCCATCCCCAGCCTGGTTCCCTTCTAACTAGCGTCCCTGCTAGAGGCGCAAACCCCACTGCGGAGGGGGTAATTGAGTTTGACTGGGGGCCGCGGAAACCAGTCCGTTGATATACGACGACGTGACGATCTAGCAGATCCAATCAGTCGCGGGTGTCAGGGATATCACGGCAACGATATCCGAGAGTTCATACCACTACAGAGCATAAGAGGCTTGATCATCTGCACCATCTTCGTCTGAACAATGACCGAGCTGAACATTTCTCGGGTCAAAGATGTAGCGCAGAAATCTTGTTTTGAGCTTCTTACACTCGGTTGCGTTTGAACCGAGGAAGCATAGACATAGTTTAAATATCTGTTGATGATCATGAGACTGAGATTAAGCTGCGCAGGGTTATAAAGCAGGCGGAGAGAAGCCCGACATTAGAGTAAGTCTGGGGAAAGGTCTGGTTTAGGCCATGTTCCCCAGGATCAGGATGGCTCTAGTATACTTTGGTTAATGGTGTAAGTGGCCAAGTTGAGCAAAGGCGGAAGTCAGGTACTCAAGGTGATTTGACTCCGACGATCAACGAAACAAGTCTGAAGCCGTAAAGTCTCAAGAATAAAAGGCAGCTAAATGCCACGTAAAATAAAGGACTATCAAAACCATCCCGACAAGCTTCCATCAATCTCTTACTGTCAAACATATCTTAAGAATGGCTTCACGTCTTAGCACCGCTTGGCTTATCGCCCAGGTTGCCACTGTTTCGGGCTTATCTTTCACCGTCCCATCTTCGCCGCCGGCCAACTCGAGCCCCCAGCTTTCCGATGCCCCAGTCGGCGTTTCGTGAGTAGACATAGTACGGCCGACGTAAGAGAGATTTGCTAAGTATCTGCAGCTTCGAATTCTTTGCTTTCCCAGGCTACTGGAATAATGTGCCCAGCACCTCCACCTGTCTGCAGAATTTGAAGGATCTCTCGGGAACTTGGCCGCCCATCAGAATCGGAGGAACTACGCAGTACGTTTGATACCTTCTGCTATTGTGTTGCTGCTAACATGGAGAACAGGGATCGGGCTACCTACGATGCATCCTCTAGCCAACAGGTCACTTACACAGTTGCCAACGCTGGAGATGCGCCAAGCACGCTAACTTTCGGGCCATCTTTCATGTCCTTGGCAGGAACATACGATGGGAAAGTAACCATAGGATTCAATCGTCGCCTTAATAACCTTGCAAACACCGTCGCTGCAGCAGCCAAAGCGGTTGATCAGATCGGCAGCCTCCATGCCATTGAACTTGGCAACGAACCTAACTGTATGTTCCGTTTCCTGGCAGCATTGACTCGCCACTAACTATATGCCAGTCTTCAGCAGTAGTGACCCTATTGCCCAAGGCTCTTCCTGGACAGCTTCAGCGGACTACGCCAGCGAGGTTACCTGGCAAGACGCCGTGTGCGGCAATCTCTCCGCTTCTAACCTCATCTCCGCCGGAGTGTTCTTTGGAACCAGCCCGATGAGCATCACTGGTCTGACTGCAGCCGAGGGCCAGGCCAACAGCTATGTTAGACAGTACTGCTCGCACAACTACCCGCAGTCCAAGAGCACTGCCAATCTAGCAACTTTGATGAGCCACAGCGCTATTGCATCTCAGATCAAGCCTTTTGCGAAAGAGGTTGCAGCTGCGACGGCCAAGGGCAAGCCTCATGTCTTTGGAGAGACCAACTCTGGTAAGGCAATTTTCGGCTAAGTAGTTACATGACTGACAAGGTGCCCTTAGCTACTCAGGGCGGTGGCGGCATCAGCCCAACTTATGGTGCTGGACTCTGGCTTCTTGACTATGTCATGCAGTCCCTGATCATGGGAACAGAGGTACGAAGCCCCGTTCATCTCTCCCAGCTCTGTGATTAACGTGTTGTAGACGCTGTACTTCCACCACGGCACTATCGGAAATTGTAAGTAGTCCTGGTCCAACAGTCTTCGCAAGCCGCTAACATATCGACCACAGGTCAGTACTGCTGGTGGGGAAAGTACTCGATGGGCTCTCCCTATTTCGGAGCCTACTTTGCCACGATGGCTCTCGCTGGCGCCGACAAGATCGCTCCCTTGGATGATAAAACGACCGGATACGCAGCATACGCCATCTACAAAGATAACAATCCCATTCGAGTTCTTCTGTATAACTCTGATTACTACACCAGCGGTTCTCGCCCTTCGCAGACCTATACCCTGTCCGGGCTTTCTGGTTCCGCTGTCTCGGCTAAGAGGCTCACTGCTGCTGCTTCTACATCCAGGGTTGATGCCGGTCAGAGCCCGACTGTTGCTGGGCAGACTTTTCAGAATGGATCGTGCAAGATTCAGGGTCAGAGCACGGTTGAGTCGGCGACTGTCTCGGGAGGAAAGGCGACTTTTACTCTTCAGGCTTCCGAGGCTCTCCTGGTGACTTTGTAAAACGTAGCATAGTGGCTTCTTCAACTGTCGGAGGTCGGTGATTGGATTGGCGGACTAGCGGGCGCCTGCTCTAAGGACTGGCTTTCCATCTGGGTTTGGGTAGAAGGGCTAGATAGTTAGTTGAGTCTTAAGGTAGTCGTAACAAATGGAATATGGCATCGGTAGAATGATCCGCAGTCACTTACGCCGATGCCCGACCTGTTGAATTGGAGCATGCCGTTTCCCCTCACTGTCAGCTAGCGTCGTGAATGCGGAAATGATCAACTGGCGCCATCTTACTAGCAAATGCTAGCAAACGTAGTGGCCCCCACACTGAACGCATGCTCGCTTTGATATGGCCCGAAGCGATACGAGGTTTTAAATGAAAGCAGTAATGTTCTAGTAACCTCTTAGATATTAACTTCATATAGTCTTTGATCTTTCTCTTGCAAGTTGTAAGACTACTCATTGCAGACAAGCAATTACCTATCTGGGAAGTGATAAAATGGCGCCTTCACAAGAGCAACAAGTAACCACCACCCTGAACTCTCGCATTCCATGCATAACTAATAATCGCTGTAGATCATTAATCAACTCCAATCTAATTGGATTTGGATTCCCCACTGGGTCGACTCCTCCAAAGACAACACTGCCGCACGTATCGTCACATTCAGCCGCAAGTTTACCCTCCCATCGCAACCAACCCGAGCGCTCCTCCATTTCTCGGCCGACACGCGATACAAGCTCATCATCAACGGCAATCGAGTAGCGGTTGGCCCAGCGCGAGGTAGCCCGTTGATATGGTATTATGACTCGCTCGACATCGTTCCGCACCTCAAACAGGGCGATAATGAGATCTACTTTGTAGTGATTCGCTACTTTGCAGCCTCGCGTGGTGGAATGCCTTTTGAGAGAACTTCATTCCCTGGATTGACTGCTATTGGTTGTGTTGAGTCGGATGGGGAGTCTGTTAGTCTTGACTCTCGGGAAGGCTGGTTGGCTGAAGAAGATAACTCGATCCTATTTCCAACGGGGAGACCGGACGATGTCTTCCTTCATGTAAGTTCTTGACCTCGTCTTGAAGAGGTACACTGACTGTCTTCAGATCAACGAACATATCGTCCCCAGGCCTGCCAAAGATAAAGTCACACCTGTACCTTATAACCTCAAGACACTCAACGGAGAGCTCCCGCCATGGCGTCTTCGATCTCGCGTCATCCCCACTCCAGAGCAAACCTCTGTGAGTGTCAATACGGTCAGAAAGAATGCCGGAGGCTTGAACTCTGATGACTGGGTTGCGTACCTCTCAAGCCAACGACCTCTCACCCTTGCAGCCGGGTCCTCACACACGCTCGAGGTCCAAGCAGACGTGCACTCAACAGCATTTCTGCGCTGGACCTTCAAGGCGACCCAAAACAGCCAGATCCGAATGAAGATTACATACAGTGAGGGTTACGAAAATGAACCGCGCTCTTATCCGTTCTTCAGGTCAAAGTCTGACAGGCTGGATGCAACCAACGGCCATATCATCGGCCCCTATGATGACATAACGCTTGACCTACCAGCGTCGCAGACCGTTGTGTACGAACCATTCTGGTTTAGGACATTTCGCGTTATGCGATGGGAAATCACAGCTGGACCTGACGCCGTCGAACTGTCCTCTTTCGATGCCACGCAGGTCAACTATCCCCTTGCAGTCAAAGCAAGCTGGGACGAGCCTGGAGACAAGGACGCTAAACAGATATGGGATGTGTCCATCAGAACTATGAGAAATTGCATGTTTGACGGCTACTCAGACTGCCCGTTCTATGAACAACTCCAGTCAGTATAGCCCCCACGCCAGATTGTTCTGACTGACCAATCTCTAGGTACTCCGGTGATTCTCGTTCCGTCGGCCTCTTTCACTATCTTTTGTCTGGTGATGATAGATTGATGAGGCAGACAATTACCAACTTTGCCGCATCCGTGACCCCCGAGGGCCTAACGCAGTCTCGATTCCCCTCCCACGTCCCGCAAATCATCGCTGGCTTCTCCTTGTACTGGGTGCTCCAGATATGTGATCACCATCTTTACTTCGGCGACACAGCATATACACGGTCATTCCTCCCTCGAATTGACGGTGTCTTCGAGTTTTTCGAGTCTCACATTGATGAATTGGGTCTTGTTAGCGGATTTCCAGAGGATGTCTGGCAGTACGTCGACTGGGTTACTTCGTGGGGCGCAACTGATACCCATCCGGACAAGGGAGTTCCAACGTCCGGGCGTGAATCTAATCGGCATACGTACTTCAGTATGCTTTACGCTTATGTCTTGAAGCAGGCTGCTCGCCTAGTTCGAGATGTCGGTCGACCTGGATACGCGGATGAGTACGAATCTCGCGCGGCTTCTGTAGTCAAGGCGGTCCGGACTCACTGCTACGACGGGAAGTTCTTTACGGATTCGACGGCTGATGTTGCGGGTGAAGGCGCTTACTCCCAGCATTGTCAAATATTCGCTGTTCTCAGTGGCGCTGCAAACCCTAAGGAACGACCTCGTCTTCTTAGGGAGTCATTCGCAGACACAGGCTTTTCCAAATGCTCCTACGTCATGATGTTCTACGCTCTCAGGGCGTTCGCTTTCGCTGGAGATGAAGTCTACGAGTCAGCATGGGGAAGTGTTTGGGACCCTTGGCGCAAGATGTTGGCGAATAATCTCACCACTTGGGAAGAGGATGACGTGAGACAGCGCTCAGATTGTCATGCTTGGGGCAGTGTTCCTATCTATGAGTACTGCACTGAACTGGCTGGTCTGCATGTCGTAGCTCCAGGATCAAGCAAGATTCTGTTTTCGCCGAGACTGAGCTTAACTCGAGAGTTAAAGGCTAAAGTAGCTCTTGGTTCGAGCAACGTTGCTACAGTGTCTTGGAGTGTTCAGGATGATGGACGGAAGAAGGTCGAGTTACGACTTGAGTCGCCGGTTTCTGTTGTAAGCAAGTTACCTGGCGGAGAGGAAAAGGACTGTGGTGTGATTGACCATCTTACATTGAGCTTCTAGGCTTCAGAGGAGTTGCAGATGGTCTAGATTAGAAAAGTCTCAGCTAGTTTGATATACTCTAATTTCGCAAACTAACCATGTAGTCTCAAATCTCTTACTCAATTCGTTACCCATCGCAACTCAACAGTAACCAATTCTCAATCATCATACACAAGCTGCAACGGTCCCTCCCGACGATCCGGCCTCGTAACATGATCCACCCATCGACTATCAGCAGTGTAATACACCTGCTTCGAGTCTCCCCACTTCTTAGGCCGCAGGTCCTGCACCATCACCACACGATCAGCCCTCTCTATCTTGACAGGCTTTTCAAAATTCTTCTTCAGCTTCAGTCCAGATCCGATACGTAAGTCTGTCCAGCCCATGGTGATACGTCCAAGCTTAAAATGCTCCTCCCAAATGAATTTATCACAGCTACCAGCGTTTTCCAGAAATCCCCCAAGTAACTTTTTAGCTAAATTCAAGTGGGCGTTTTCTCGATCCTCGTAATAGCTCTTGAAGTTGGGGCAAAGCAGATTTGTCAAGTTCTTGGCGCGTGATAGAGCGCGGGCCATTGCATCCTCCTCTATGTCAGTTTTGACCTTCATGGAAGGACAGATATAGCAACTTACAAGGTTATCTTCTTGGGGCGCAACCTCAAAGACCCGCAGTGAAGGTAAGTTCTTGGTCAAGATGTTCACATTCTCAGCTGAGGCAAATGGGATGTCCCATGGCTCACTACCCGAATGCCGATAATGAAAGCGCAGTGTTTCGAGCCCTGTATGCTTCACAACCGACTGTAACAACCGCCTCGAAAGTCCGGGATTTGACTGCACGTTGGTGTTATACATGTTGTAGCCATGTATCTCCAAGCTGGTCAACGAGTCAAACGATGAGATGAATCGATACATGCCCTCGAGATGGACCTCTGTCTCGGCGTAGTTTAATGTATGCCCAGGTCCTTTCATCTCCAAACACAGCTTTCGCAGGTGGATATCTCGCTTGTCAGCTTTACTGAATAGATCCTCGAGATGTTTGAAGAACGTGAGCTGTCCTTTTTCAAGACCCATGAGCTTGAGTTCCCTGAGCTTGAGAAAGTCAAAAGCTCTGGTGAAATTCGGCATCACATTTTCACAATGATCACCACCGAAACTTATCCCATGTAACGTCAGTGATTTGAGCGCCGTGAAATCATACTCTTGTTCCAAAGCATCGGGGTGGCGAGCTTTAAGTTTGTCTTCCCAATCGCCAAGAGAGTCGGAGTAATATTTGGATGTTCGAATCTCAAGACTCTGGAGGGTTGATAGGGAGTTGAGTAGCATGCTCTGTAAGGGTCTTTCGCTGGCCACAACAATTGATCCCCAACCCCTGTCTTCGATGCAGATGTGCTCGAGATTACTGAGTCTGGCGAGTGGAATTAAAGCTTCAGACTTTATGCTATGTTCGTAAGGGTCGAGTCGTATAGATTTAAGATTCTTCATTTTGGAAAGGCCCTCCGCCATCAACCTTCAATACTGTTAGTATAACACCGCCTGCTATGCGGGGATTTACTTACTCAGTTAAGTCCTTAGCATCAAAGACTTCCAAGTTATGGAGGTTTTTCAAGACTTCTTCAAAATACCTCAACAAAAAGGGCTTGTGTCTCTTGCCGGGGTCAATCTTTCCAATGATCATCTGCCGGACATTGCTGGCACAAGAAGGCACTGCATTTGGATCAAGGAGAGTTGAGAACTTGTCTTGTTGGCCTTTGTACTGGCCCTCTCTCTTGAGCTGTTTCTTCTGAGCTATGCTTAGATGAGGTTCAATTCGACGGATGACGTGGGGAATGTGAGCCCAGAAGTAGGTTGAGACGGAGATGCGTTTATGGATGATGGCCATTACGACAGCATAATATCGTTTGGAAGTACAGGCCATCTTGACCATGCTTTTTGGGTCATTGACCTGAGCTTGTCAGTGCTTGAGATTCGCCGCTTTGAATAGGTGTAGACTGACGCTTTCAAGGATCTGTTGAAGGATCTCGGCTGGCAAGACTGACAAGACATCGTCAGGAACTGGGATCGTCTCGCTCACAGCCTCAGCCTGGGCTGTAGCGTTGAGCTTCGATTTTGCCTTTGCATCGGCTGGTCTTGTCGCTTTTACCTTCTTCACCGGTACTTTCTTCCCTTTAGTTGTCGGCTCATCTTTCTCATCTTCAGCCGAGGCTTTGCGCTTCCTCTTTGGTGGGGCAGTTGGCGCAGGTGCAGGTTCAGCTGATTTAGAAGTGACGCCCAAGTCAATGTTGCGAATCCTCGCGCTCCTTCTTGTTGACATTTTGACTGAGATTACACGGAAACAGAAGAAAATTTGACAAGAATTGAAGATATTTGGGACGAGAGTTCGCGTGATTATGAAGGACGCGATGGATTTAGGGGAGATTGGATGACTAAAAGTTATGATGGTGATTCATTGGTGCGTTCGCTGGTCTAAGCCACTGCAGCCTAGATTTAGTCTTCAGGTGGCTCAATTCAGAAACCGCCGGGCTGCTAATGCGTCGATAGGGCCACTAACTCGTGAATTCTTTGATGGAAGCATCAATTGGAGATTGATACAGATTCAATTACATTACTGTCTCCCAGCTATGAACTAAATTAGTTTCTTATCATTCCAACTCATGGACACTCATATCAGAGCTCATCTGTGGCAGCGCTAACAATTCTTTTGTAAACCGTCAACTAGTGCCCGTATGAGCGCTCTATCAGCCACCAGAATGGCTCACCATTCCGCCCGCGGAATCTGTGAACAAATGCCTGCCTAGGCTTCGCCCTCAGAAACAATATGCACTATATATATGTGTCAGATGATAAACAAAGTCAATGGCACCTCATTTGGGTTGTAACGTAGTTCTCGCATCTGAAATGCATTTATTGGTAGTCCAACGGATTTATGGATAAGTATAGATAGAGTGTGTTGGACCGGTTGGGCAGTGTGCACAGGTAGACAACGCGAATGACCAGCGATGATCACCACAAGAGAAAACTAAAACTATCCCCATAAGCCATCAAGATAAATAGAGTATAAGACAATGACTTCCTTTGCATCAAGCCATTGCCGTCCATGGTCAAAAACAGCCCATGTTGTGAATTAAACCGACAGCTGCAGGGTAGCCCAACTGAAATGTGACCCGCTCGGACCTCACGTCTAAGACATATCCCCCGCCAAGCCAGTAGCACGCATGTAGGCGACGCCTTAAATGATCCCTTGCACAAACAAATACCAATCCAGAGTCTCCAGACAGTAATCCCTATCGCACCCTGAGACTCTACGTGAGACATCATCACCAACAGCCTGTGATATCTGCTTCTGAATAACTAAGACAGCGCCACCAATTGTGGCAGAAATGAATTGGAATTTCGCCCCCTTTTCGCTGCCCTTCCCTTGATCACAAGGCATGTACGTGTTGTTTCCCTTCAGGATGCTCATAAAACATAAGGCTTGAGCCACCGCGCTCCTCTTTTCTCATTGTTCAATTGAGTTTCAACTTTCGTTATGGATATCAAGTTGGAAATACCGGGAGCTGAAAAGCTCCCAACGCTTCCTGCGATACCGACACTTTCAACAATCTTAGCGCTTCCAATTGTCGTCAAGGTTTTAAATCACCCCAGCCTCCAGAACCTCCCAGACCTCTCCAATGTTCGAAAAATTCCAAGAGCCCATATCGCCGCCGTCGCGTTTATTGTTTCCGCCCTATCACTTATTATTTTGAGTCCCTGGAGCTGGGACATGGACGACTCGAGTTGGTCGCATCACCGTCACAAATATCGTGACGAGGACCGTAAATTCGCCCTCGTCGTACCCGCCACATCCCCAAGCCCTGACCTCTGCAAAACGGTCGTCACCGCCCTTGCGCTCGGCTACCCCAGCCCCGTCATCATCAACTGGGGAATTGACCACCGACTCATTTCTCACTGGAACGGTGGTCACAATTTGCCCAAAATTCCTGGTATTGTCGACTATCTCGATGCAGTTCTGCACCCTGATGCGCACCAATCTGAGAGATTAGAAGAAGATGATATCATACTCATGGTTGATGGCCATGACGTCTGGTTCCAATTGCCTGCGCAGATCATGCTCGAGCGATATCACAAGATCAATAAGGAGGCCAATGAGCGGCTGCGCAAGCAGTGGAATAAGAAGGGGAAAATGCCAATGCAGCAGACTATCCTCGTCGCCACTGGCAAGAAATGCTATTCCGGTCTGGCGGACAAGGGCATCAACATCCAATGTGAGAAGTGGCCTGAAAGCCCAGAACGAAAAGATCTCTATGGCCCCGATACCGAGAAAGATGGGGAGCATTGGCAGACCAACAGGCCGCGATGGATCAACGGTGGTGTCTACATCGGCCCCGCCGGCGATATGCGCCGCTTGTTTCGGAGATCGCTGTTTACCATGGAGGCCGGTATTGGAGAGGGTATCAAGATGCACAGTGAACAAGCTCTCACAGGTGAAGTCGTCGTCGAGCAGGAGATCTTCCGGAAGTTCCAGAGAGAAAAGGGAAGGCCTAGACGTGGTATGAGAGACATGCTAGACAAAAAACTGGAGTATGGTATTGGTCTTGACTACGGTCAGCAGATATCGATGCAGACTCAGTGGACGCAGGATGACGAGGGTCGGGATCACGGTGCTTTCGTCACGTTGGGTGATCAGAAACTCATCGATGAATACTCCGCTGACCTGGGTATCTCACCAACACGTCTAAAAGGTCTACCCGAGGATATCAAGAATGCAGAGAACCCACTTGAACTCATCCAGCCAGACGCAGACTGGAACAACATGTCCCTCTACGCCGACTTCTTCCTCGAGACCGTCCCCGTCATTCTCCACCACAACGGCATGCACGGGTTGAAGCGACGACGATCAACATGGTGGGACAAACCATGGTACTACCATCACCTTCGAGAGCTTCTCAAGATGCAGATCCAAAAGAAGGGTGAACCTGAAGAGCCTCTTGCGACGGTCAAGACAGATCATGGGAGGGTTAGGTACTGGGGTGTTTCGGCGGAGTATGAGAGTAGGTATCCAAGACAGATGAAAGATAACGCGTTTGGGAGGCTGGATAAGTTGAAGCTTGGCGAGATTTGTAGACATACCAAGAAGGCACCCCAGGGGCCGAACCAGGAGTGGTGGGAGGAGGTTTTCCGTGACACTCAGGGGCCTTGGGGACACTGAGAACATTGTCGATATGTATTTGCCTTTGGCCCACGGTTTGAAGGTTGTATTGAGCCCTTGGACCTGGACATACAGCGCCGTGTAAATGAGTTAGGGTAGCTGTGATGGGCGAAGGATTGGAGTTAATTGTCTTGATTAGGAATTTACTTGATTTTTGTTCTTGTTACCGTCTTGGTGCCTGAGAGCTAGGACTTGCAGTATCAGAAGCCCGCTTACTGTAGTCTCTTATCGCATTCAAGTGACTGGTCAGTGAATCACTGGCACCACGTTTGCTGGCTAAGCTAAGACAACAAGTCGGAGGGCTTCAATCTTCAACATAGACATTGTTTAGAACATCTCAATATCCATGTCCACCGCTGTCACTGCATCATAATCCTTTGTAATCTTCTTCGCAATGCCAACCCACCATTTCCGAGACCGCCCGCCATACAAGGCCTTACTGTACTCCCACCACTCAGGCCAGAATCCCGCCATTTCCCAGTCAATGATACCAGTAACAGTTCCAGTTTCTGGTTCAAGAAGAATATTCTCCCAGGAGATATCTGCGTGTGCGAACATGATGCTGGAGTCATCAGGAAGTTGAATACGGTATTTAGAAACCCATTCTGGCCGAGGAGAATTCTTGGTGGGGGCGACGAGAAAGTCGTTGAACTCGGCGATGGATGCAAATGGACCGCATGTTATCATGTTGTCTATGCGATGATCGTATGCAGGTCCTCCAGAGCAAGACCCAATACACCCAGAACCAGTTGGACAAATGCGATGTAGCTGAGTAAGGTATTCTTTAAGCTTAGAAATTGCGCGCGCTTTCGCTGTAACGGTTATGATCAGCCATGCTTAATCTAGCTGCTGCCCGGGGAGTCGTTCCATTCTTTATCGTCCAAACCAAAATGCGTTTCTAGAATCGTTGGTACAGGAATCGAGGTGCGCCTTTGCACGAATCTCATAGCTTTGGCTTCCCTGCGAATCCGATATGTATCATCCTCCTTGCGGAAAGGCTTTGAAAAGTGTTTAGCATCTTGAGTTTGAACAAGGGGTGCAGCGGCGCAAGTGGTGGCCATTTCGCGACTGATTGAATGTTTGTGGAGTTGGAGAAGTTTAGTGGGGAGAAATACAGCAACCAACAAATAACAGGCCGGCCCGACATTCTTGCCGGGATCTGGGAGTGGCACACCTGGTCAATAGCATGTTCAGAAAGAACAACGCCACATAGCCACAAGCTGGCTCGACATTTCAGCAGGCAGCATTAATTTCAGTTCGCTTAGATGTAACGGGATGTGCGTTTGGTAATTGAGCTAGGTCTTCTCCCTTTGTCCCCTGTAATTCATGCACTGATACACTCCTAAAACAACTAAAACCATCGGTATTGAAATCACAAGATAAAGCCAGAAACGTTCCCCTCCGGGGATATAGTCGCCCGACATGCTGAATAGGGTAGCAACATATGCTAACGGAATGAACACCAATCCTAGTGTTGTAATATTTCTGGTTCTAACGGCGGCTTCTAAAGAAACTTGCTGTTCTCTGAATGCTTGTCTGTTGCCCGCTATGCCGGCTAGGGCAGTCATGGAGGAGTTGAGTTTCTCGACCCAGGTTCGGGCATGATTGTATTGGTGGTATAGCATCTGAAAATCGGCCGCGACGTCATGCCAGGAGTGTATTTCTCGAGGGTCGGGACGTTCAAAAGGGAGCCGCAGTTGAACAAGAATACCTTCCAAGTCCAGACAGTGCAGCTGTAGCCTCCTTTCCAAAGTCTGGCAGTCACTCCAATTCGCCTCGACTGCTGCCAGGTCCAATTTCGCAAAGTCAGAGGTCCATCGCATCGGAGTCTGTGACTGAGCAATAGTTGTACGCAGCTGATCGAGATGCCTCAGGTAAAGGCTGGCAACAATTTTCTGGAGGAACAGGGAGACAATGTCCGGTGTTTCGCAAATCAGGCCTGGCAGCGAAGAATAGTTCGCGAGATAAAAGCACAGGCCGTCGGCGATACTGGTCTTCGGCGGGCCTTGTTTCGCCGTGACTCCGATGTCCGAGGCAAAGAAATCGACATAAGCTCCTTCAGCTGGTTGCTGACCGATTGGGAAAACGTGTCCTCTGCCATCAGCTTCATTCCTTGTCACGACGTTGCTCAAGACTGGGTCGCATATCACAATGCCTATAACTTATGTTTAGAACCAGTGAAATTGATTTCGATGGAAAGATTCAACACTTACTGGTCCAACCATCTTCTGATAACTTGTTCCAAATAAAGCATTTGCGCTTTACAGTGCCAACACTATCAAGTTTACCATTAACTCGGGTCAGACTTACATATCTTCCTGTCTCTGAGCACCTGAGGGGAGCGTGTTTGATAAGGCTACTCGGTAGGGTAACCAAGGCGCGAGGTGACATGGAGAGATATTGCTGCGATGCGAGGCCCGAGGTCAACATGCTGCAAGAGCCACCGCTTGTGGATGAAGTGGTCACTGTTCGCTCGTAGTTGGTAAATAAAGAAGGATGTATTCGAAAGTGGTCTCCAAGAACTGTTGCAACATCTCTGTTCATATTCTCAAACACATATGCCGTGCGTCGGGGTTTGCCTGCTTTCTTTCTTCGTGTCAAATGTTTCGCCAGAGAGACCGGCCCTTGAAGGGGTAATATAAGTAGCTTATCGATTTGATCATTGTCGAACTCAATAGCCCGGATACTGACAAGGCGGTTTTCCCAGGAAATTCCGCATCTAAGAGGCTTAGGGTCTGGTTGGAGTAAATATGGGTCAGAGGCGCAGAGACTATTTACATAATCCTGATATGAGCCATTCCAGGCAATCCAAGATTGGTTCATTTTGATAGTTTATGTGCTAAGATACAACTTCATGAATTGTAGAAGCCCGAGTCGTTAAAGCCATAGAGGTTGTTTAAATAGACCTATTAATGTGATTTGCGCGCTATAATGCATATCCCAGGCAGCAGCGCTAAAAAGCGTTCCTTTTTGTAATTTCAATGGTTGTGGAGACCAAGAATGAGAATCACATACGGGGCGAGTAGGATACGCCGGGTCATACACAGGGGGCAAAAACTACATTACTGTGTTTTTATTGAAAATTCTTTTGTTACTAGCTACTGCATCTTTTACCAGATGATGATATGGCCCTGCTTAATTGTTGTTAGTTGGCAATGTCTCTATCATCCCAGGGCAACCAAACATGCACGCAAAAGGAAATAAATCATCACTTAGCCCTGTTATCGTATGAATACAGCCAAAGGAGAATATGAAAGCACTGCTTCTATTTTGTATTGCAGTGACTATTATTACATTGACACACCTATATAATCAGACATAAAGCTGCTGTTGCTGTAATTACAAAACAGTCAATTGAAAACGTAGCGGCTTAGCTATATTATCCGACGCCGTGCGAGTTAAGTAAGTTGTCTGAAATGGCGACCGTACTTGCAAGTGCAATCTTGCTAAAGATTAATCAGAGATTCGAGACATACGTTTCGGATCTAAGACCGTAGAGAGAATAACACTATATATTAGTGGGCCAGCAGATAGTTACGTAGAGTAGGTTGGATGTTAAGAAAGTTTAAGATATCAGAATTGCCAGTACCCAAGTAGGGTTACCCTAAGTTTCCCAAAGAAGTCCTCTTCCCCTTCTTCTACATTTTCAAAACGTGGATGGCTAGATGTCATGCTGACCTGGAATACGGGAGCGCTTTAAAGGGGATTTTCTAGAAAATCATAAAAGCACAACTGCATCTTGTCATATTATCTATCTGATAATTATATACAGGTCTGCTAGAGTAAGAACTAATTTACTTAGGCTTATAGAGTTAGATGTAATATAGCTAGGAAAGGTATCCCTTTAGTTTAAAGATTAATATTTTTAATGCTTCTATTATAATAAACTATACCTTATTTTTTTACATTCTAGGGATCTATTTTACTAAAATCTATCTTTACCTTTTATTATTATTACTTAAGTAAACTTCTAGAATGGTATATGTAGGTATAAAAGTATAAGCTTATGTATAATTTATCCCTTTAACCTTTTTATAAAGCTAACATAAGTTAACTTCTTTATAGAAGTGACTTGGGAAATATGCTAACAATCCTTTTCTATTGTTTGGCATGGCTGAGGATAGTGTCACCTATTTTTGAGTGATATGCAAGTGTTCAGGACACAATGATGGCTGGGAAATGGACGACCAACAGGGTTAGTCTCATAGCTGGTTCGTATCAATTATACATCCGAAATGTTAGCGAAAGGACCCCTTGGCATAATTAGACTGTCGTCTCCTGGTAATCTCATTCGCGCGGGATTCTAAATACAGGATATTCCATTCCCGCTTCAACAGGAATAATGTTGAACGTGACATAGCTATCAATATTCTCTGGTTCAAGAGCGATAAACGCCAAAGCGGCATTCTGTTGCCTCGTGCTAACATAATAACTTCCGACTGGCAGCACGACTTCTCGGCTGGTTGAGTTGGTGGTGACCGTGTTGAGATACGTGCCTTCATAAAGCTCAGGTTTGACAACTGAAGTCTCAATCGTCAAGGTTTCCAAGGTTCGTCTAAACTCGTAGTTCATCCTCTCGACTTCCAGTCCCAGAATTTCGAGTCTCTCGGCAACGTCAGACCAAGTTCGTGGAATAACATAAGCTTCGGGTCGTGGCCTGGTGAGATTGGCAATCGATGGGGTAGTCCGCTGGAAGTCAATCGGCACTTCAACCACGCTTCCATTACGAGTATCGACCATGGTAAATGACCTGTTTTCAGGGACGTAGGAATCGGTAACGACGATATCTTCATCGCTGTTGATGAACTCATCACGCGCATCCTCAACAACAGACTTGACCTTCTCAGCGTTATCTCTAGCTAACTCAAGAATGGTCTGGATCTTGATAAGAGCAGTCGCAACACGACGCTGGAAATGCTGATTGGCGATACGAATACCTCGCATCTCCAGAAGGAATGAGATCGTCTGCGTCAATCCAACGGCATTACGGCCCGTGCGTGCCTCGGTCACAGCTTCAGTGAAGCGAATACGTGAACCTTCAGTGCGGTTCGAAGGTCCAGTCACATATGGCTCCCACCGGAGGCTATGAGACTCAAGTTTCTCCCCTACAGCTGGAATGAAGAAGTCGAGGAGCTGCTCGCGAATCTTGGGATGAATGTTGGGGTTGATGCCGCCGGACAGCAGAGAGTCGGCACCGTGTTGGTAGTGGCCCCCGTAGATCGTAGGCGCAGTGAACTCGTCTGCCACAGAGGTTAGTCATGGCAATTCATGGGCATTGATGGACACTTACGCATGTCGAGCGCTATGTGAGGGTTCCATTCACTGACGACTCGCTTGATCTCCCTTGACTGACCACGCATAAGCTTGAGGTGCTCGCGGTTAGGATTAAGGTTTGACGCTAACTGCCGCTGGAAATATGCAACACCATCGACATTATACCGAGGAAGGATCTTGATGTCCATCTTCTCCAATGTTGACCTGGCCCACGCAGGCTCGGCATCCATCTTGCCCAAAAATGCAAGAACAGACCCGTCGGCTGCTGGCTCATTGCCGTGGATTGCAGCTTGGAGATAGATGCGCAACTTGTCGCTGCTGGAGTTGGTGTTTGGCAGGGACAGGAAGACATATGGAATAGCACGGCCTTCTTCCGATTGGAAAGCTGCTGATTCATAGGTCATCCAGTCATGCTTCTGAGCCAGATTGCGGATGAAGTAATCTTCACGGTGTTAGCAAGTATCCGGTAGGCGTTGACATTAGTGGTCTGACCGAGTTCAATATCGTCAGTAGGTCCCTCCGTTCCGTCTGAGAATCGAGCAGGGACGTTATCGGGATTCAAGAACGCAGGTGATCGGAGAGTGATGTTTACATCAGGGAAGTTGGCCGAGACGAGGTCAGAGTCTTTGGTGGTAGGTGCCCAGTTCTCGCCATATCGGAGACCTCTCTGTATACCGCCTGATTGTCCTGCGACAACAGATACGAGAGCTGCGAAAATAATAAGTCGTTGAGCCATTTTGGAAGAGCTCTAAACAAGTTCACCAATTACCTAAATGTTAATGGCTAGGCAGTACATTGCTTCTCGGGAGCACCAGCCGTTAAATACGACGTATTTCGTTTCCGTCGCATCGGCCTCGGTCGTTGATCGGAACTTATTCTGAGCCCGTTCATCGCTTAGAGCCGATCGTCACATCGCATCCGAGTATCGTGACATCAAGCGGGATTTTATTATCAATTACCTCCGCATTCTAACCGAGTTGATGTGATGGACTGACTGACGAATTGAGGGGTATGCTTGGCATCAATGGTAATCTGGAAACTGGGGTTGATGAGCATATAGAATTGCCGGCTAAGGTAGGTAGATAGATAAGCTTAATTAAAACTCCGCAAAGGCCCGATGCCTAATGCAACGTTTATCATGCTTCGCTCGAGGCTCGGGATCCGCATTTCTTTCATGGGCATTCATCTAGTTATATTGCCGAGCAGGTTATCTAAACGAGGGACACGAGGCTTTTAGAAACCTTTCTTCTAATAGACCTCGACGCATCCTATTAAAGCTATATGCAAGACTAGTCGCAGAAGAGTTGGTCTACTGACAGGGCTGCTAAGTCCATGAACTATCACTCTTGAGCCTACTTCTTGTCTCCCGCAACCTGACCATAAGTGGGACCCTCTCGAGGAGGCACCTCCACGAGTACCTCACCAGGCTCCTCATCAGCACCAGCTTCCTTATCATACTTCGCCTCATCAACACGGAGCACTTCATGCGCCAGCTGAAAGTACGACTTAACCTCTCCCGAAACCTTCTGCTGCTTCCTCTCCTCCTCCTCTAGCCTTTTAACCTCAGCCAGAGCCTCAGCAGGCCCCATGTTCCAGAAGGACTCATGGGTAAGTGCTCTAATCTTGGTTGAGTTCTTACGAACGTCATCCTCAAACAGCTCTGGGATTTTGACAGACGGTGCCCAGAGGCTTAGCTCGTACATGAACCGGTCAGGGTTGATGACGGCTGTCCATACTAGGCTAAATGCAATGGAGAGGAGAGGTCCAACGCCCGGCACAAAACCTAGACCGAAGGTGATGGCGTTCTTGAAGAAATCCTCAAACCAACTTCCCTTCTCACCCTTACCCCACTCGATGTTCAGACCGCTGTGCGCTTGTGCAATAGTAAGCCAGCTAAAATCGTACGCATCGTTGTGCGAGTCTCTAACAGGAACCGTTCGGATATTATCACGATGGACAAGCTTTATGAACTTGGCTTCGTAGGGGTTCACTTTGCGGAACTGACGGGGGCAGCTCAGAAGTTCCGTTAGGCGCGTGATGTCGAACCCAATGGCATGTTCACGCCAGACACCGAGGCCACTGGTGGTGCTTGTCTCATGGCCCAAGAAGCTCGAGCCTCCGCGCCAGATGTCCACGACTCTGTTCTGCGTGAACGAGACCTGTAGCTACATGCTGAGGTTAGGATGGTCTTTGCTAGCTGAGAAGGCTACAGGGATATAAATGGCTCGAATGCGAGCGAGCATCTATGACAGGGCTTAGTATCATTCGTGTTGAAGAGGCAAGCTCACTGGCTATAATACTTACATCGATCCACACCCATCGTTCCTCTTTGGTTGGCATCGGCATGGTCATGAACCAAGCCTGAAGGCATCTCCATCAGTATATAGGTAGCGTATACCATAACAGCATGGCAAGCCCTTACCTCCGCAGCATCTCCTTTCTCATGGTTCTTGAACCGATTCCCATTCGTGCAAAGATTATGCTCAAGGCGTCTTCTGATATCTGTCTCACGAGGGCCGTAGCTAAAGGGCAACTGCTTCCAGTTTCCATAGTGGGTGTTCCAACTACTGCCAGTAACGATGGCGTAGGGAGAGCGCTGGTGATAGTGACCGGTTCAAGAATTTGCGTTCTTGGAACCGTGGTCAGCCTCGACGTTCCAGATATACTCAACCATAAAGTGAGAGTAGAAGTGGGCGGGGTTATTGGCCTGGTAGTGAGCGGGGTCTTTGTTGCGTAGGACGCTGCGCATGAAGAAGACTTCGCCCTCAGGGTATGGAATGGCCATGATGAGTGGGCGTTTTAGAAGCTGAAAGAGATAAGGTAATAGGGAGTGAGTTACGGATAGTACAAGACTCATGACGCATCATGGGATGAAATCTACCTTATATAAAGGACAGAACTTTAGGAAGCTGAGCATCCTGTGCACATCTATGATGCCGCCCAGCCTCGGTCGACCGAATGCAGATCCTCACTTTCAATGAGTCGGATTAAATAGAATGCACCAGCGTATCAAGCGAACGAGAAGGTCTCGGATTCTGGCCATCCGAAACATTTTCTCTGAAACCTGCATCTAGGCAATGCAACCAGATCGTCATCTTCCGACTCGATCGGCGAATGTGAAAGCCATCGAGGCCATTGACCGAGTAAGTCTAGCCAGTAAGAATGGACTGAGATATCTGCCAGTCTTCAACTCTAGTAAGAAAAGCGTCTATCAAGGCTCGTATGCATCGAAATGTGGGACCGGTGTATCTGCTTGTCTCAGTGCATCTGGCTTTTGATACTCCCGGGCCAGCATTGCATGCTCATAATACTCACCGCCTCTCAAGAACCAAGGTAGTAAATATGCAGAAAGAGCCTCGGAGATCAAAGTTAAAACATATAACGGACGATATAAGATTGTTCTTTAAGCATCACGATAAAGGTTAAATAGATAATATAAGAGTTAATACTTATACTTGTAAGGGTTAGATATAATGCTACAGTAATTACAGCTTGTCTATTTATAGAGTACATCTTAAGATAGCTCCCTAAAAAACAAGGCCCTAAAGAACGCGGGAGACCGTCGCTTGATGCAACGCAAGAGACCAAAGCGGATCGTGCCAATGTCATGAGCAGTGGCCTCATTGAATGTAACTGACGAACATGGTCTTAAACCCGGCCTTGGTGTTACTGTGCTGAGGATCCATCTACGTCAGTAATCAGCCCCAAGATGATTATTAAACCACCCCCACCTTATCGGCTTCACGTGTAAGCAACCAGCCATGAGTTAGGATGATAAAGCAGGAATCGGAATATTCCATTGGGCTTCGTGAAACATCGCTATTTCAAAGCGACAATAATCTGTTCGAGACAGCGCATATTAGTGATTCAGCATAAATGCAGATTAACATGGATATATATGCGGTGTCATATGATACAGTGAAACCATTAAAACACCGTCACCAAACTCGGCTACAAGCCTACAATTTCTCAGCAAATACATCACTTTTACATTCAAGCACAGCAAAGCTTAAATAATAAACCTACGCTAAAGATAATAACTTCACGAACCACTAGACTCTTCAATCCAATCAAGGTTGGCGCCCTCGATCTACAGCATCGCATCGTCTTAACACCCTTAACCCGTGGTCGTGCTGATTTAGCTGGTGTTCCCGCTACCTACGCCGTGGATTATTACTCATAGCGAGCTACACGTAAGTTCTCACTGTGGCTTTACCAATAGAGGAACTATTATTAACTATAATGACTAGCTGGCGGTTTGTTGATTACAGAAGGAACCCTTATCTCCTTTGAGGCATCTGGGCGGCCTTTCTCACCGGGGATTTATTCCAAAGAGCAGATCGAAGCTTGGAGGCATGTCACAGATGCAGTTCATGCCAAGGGAGCTTCTATCCTCTGTCAGCTCTGGGCTCTTGGGTAAGCTAGTACCTGGTTCCCTACTGCTATTTTCACCGCTGACATTGTCTTAGACGTATTGCCGAACCTGATCTAGTCCCTGCTGTTCTTAGTCCCGGTTCGCAACCATTTTTCGAGGACAATGATGTCACACGAAAGAAGCCGGACAAGTTCACTGTCATGAGCGAAGCCGATATTGATGACTTTGTGGGATACTATCGATAAGCAGCTTTAAACGCTATGGAGGCTGGTTTCAATGGCATCGAGATTCATGGCGCCAATGGATACGTAAGCATTTATATCCCTAGACATAAAATCATGGCTGACAGACAACCCATAGCTCATTGATCAGTTTGTGAGTATTCGCTGTCACTTGGAAAGTGAGATATGCCTGACATTACTGTAGCTCCAATCAACCAGCAACGACAGAACAGACCAATACGGCGGCAGCGTCGAAAACCGCATCCGCTTTCCCCTCCGCGTCGTCAACACAGTCAGCGATGCCATCAGAGCCGAGCGCGTTGGTATCCGCATATCACCATTCATGTAAATAAGAGTCTTATTTAGCTACTAGAGCCTAATCTAAGGTTAGTACCCTATAATAATTTAATCTAACCTAATTTCTTATTATATACACTTACTACTATTTAACCTCTATAAATAGGGAAATTTAAGCTTTATTTAATTTAAATTAATTATAGCTTTCTATTTTTAATATCTCTTTATAATTAACTCTTTAAATTAGCTACTAGTAGCTAATTAAACTTTTATAACCCTTAGCTATATAGTTATTATAGTATAGTAATATACTAATTTTACCTTAACTTTAATTAGTATATTAAGCTACTTTTAGAGGCCTGCTTAATAAAAGGGTTAAATTATACTTATTATAAGTTTTAAACCTGCTGCCTTTTACATTACTACAGGGCTTACCTAGGTGCCTGACTACTGCACTAAAGAGCGCATGTTACCATTCACCCACTTCCAAGGAATGCGCGAAGCCGAGCCGCTATCGCTCTTCGTTCCCTGGGCACAAGCTATTGTAGATGCTCAACCCCCCGCATTGTGTACATTCATGCCATCGAGCCTCGAGCAGATGGTTCGATAGATACACCTGAGCATCTACGAAAGGCAGAGGATACATTGGCGCCTATAAGGGAGGTAGCTACTCGTGCTGGTGTGCAGTTTATTGTAGCTGGGGGATATACGCCTGAGAAGGCGTTACAGCACACTAGTGAGACAGACGACCTCGTTGCCTTTGGGCGTCACTTCATTCTTAAGTGTTCCGTTTGTGTGCAGTTCCCCTCTGTTTGCTAATATTTCTGGTGTAGCCAACCCTGATCTACCTGCCCGAATCAAGAATGGCTAGTCGTTGACCAAGTACGATCGTTCCGTCTTTTATGAGGTGAACGAGGTTGGATACAGCGAGTAAGCTAGCCTTTATATATGTACTTCGAACTTATAACTAATACATTCTTTATAGCTACGGGACATATATGCTCAATTGAGCGACGTGTGTACTACCGTATAGTCTTAAGACTTGCACTTGAAGCCTTGTAATGGATATTATAAAGTCTAGCTTATCCCAGAATAGCAACCAAGTTTAAAGAGCTGATACAATATTGAATTTAACTATCGTAAGAGAACTCAAAGGGCCACGGGCCTTGACGGCACGAAGCTTCACTAACTATGTCAGTAACGCAACCACATATTGTCCTGACCTCCCTGTTAAATTTCATCTCATCGCCCTTCCTCGTAACGTGCCGAAACCAAAACTTTACCCCTTCTAAAAGCAAGTCTGACACCCAGTTTTCGTCCACAATAAAACACTTCTTCTCCTCATAATTACCGAATGCAAGAGCTTTCATGTGAGACGCAACCTTCGGCAGCTTCAAACGGGGCGCAGTGCGTATTGCTCTGTGCACTGTTACCAGTCTGGATTTTAGTAACACATTGGCATTTATCTCCAGGACCAAGAAGTCAGAGTTCTTTGACCTACGGATGCCTTTGATGCGATGAATCCAAAGAGCACCGAGACGGGGATGTGCGGACGCCCTTCTGCAAGCCAGTGGAGTCCAATTGAATACTACCGTGAACCTCGAATGGACACTGGCCCCAGATTCAAGGAACATACGTATAGTCTCCAAGACTTTAAGCGCCTGAGTCGAAGTAAGTATATATCTCGCTTTGTCGTAAAGTTCCCTGTGTAGGGCTAAAAGATACATAAGCCAAGGGCTGCCGAATCTAGAAGTAGTCGTCTCTGAGCTTCCGGGCCAGTTCGGACTATAGCCGTTTTCGATCATGAACTTGACTACCCCGCGATCATTCAGCAGATTATCGCTCCGGGAGAGATCCGTCGCATGAAAATTATGAAAAATATAATAAGCAGTCTCGTGTTTCTCAGAATCCGGAAGGGTTGCCAAATTGTCGAAAGCAAATAAAGTATTACCGAAAAATACTGCAAATCAAAAACTGTCCTCGGCGAGAATAAGGAGGTAGAAGATTGTCGTGCGCCTTTGGTGCCAAGAGAGATCCTCGCTCATACATTCTCTGTGCAACGGTCAACATAGCGGTGCTAATGGCGCGTGGCAAGCTCGCTTCGTGTATCCAGCTGTTTAATGCTTTAAACACAGAGAACAGTTGGCGAGAATCCCCTCCTAATACAATATCCAGCGATGGAGATGGACAAAGCTCATACCAAGCTAGTCGAGCTTTCGACCGTCGAATTAAGAGCTCTTCTTGTGAGCAAGGGCAAGACTCCCAGAGCTTGCGACCATCCTCTGTATCAAGCAGAAACTCTTCAGCACTCCTATGGATGAAAGTGATTGTTGTTGAGAGCCAAGTAAGTAAGGCCTCCGTCTTAAAAGTTGAGGGTCGGTCTTTCATGTAGGAACGAACTTCCAAGAACCCGGCGCAACCAACTTCTAAGGTATTCAACACGCCCCAGGCCTTAGTTACAAGATCTTGTGCGGGCATTCTCTTACCCTGGACGACAAATTGATCCATTAATGGGCCGTCTGTTGCGACCGTGGCTTCAAACAATGGCATTGGTATGTCCTTTAGAATAAGAACCAAATTGAAGATCACGGAAGCAGATTGCTGATATATGTCGCGATCAGTAGCAGATCGCGTTACAATGTCCCGGTATAGGTCCATAAGGTCTTGAGGTGTGGAATTTAATCGTCGATAGATATCCCTCTTTGAGTCGCCGTTGTTGATGCCTCGAATCAATGACCGCGTAACAAGCACAGCCCATAGGAAAACGCCCTGAGACATTTCACTAATACGCCATGCTAGATCCGAGACTTTGAGACCTCGTGGTTTCAGCAGGATTGAATTCCGTATCGAAACCTTACTGTACTGCTCTATATCCGGCCCCGTCAACTTATGGATCTCAAGACTAGGTTTGTCTTGGAGGTGAAGTCGAAACAGACGCTCAGGTCGACTTGACACACAAAGTTTGATAGTGGGGGAGATAAGGGCTCCGAGAACGTGTAGTGTGTCGAGCGTGTCCTGCTCCGGTGAAATCTCGTCCAAGGCATCGATGAAGATACATATGGGTTTCGAGGAATGATTGCGATAGTATAGTAGCAGATCTCGAAGTTCGCGTTGGTCCCAATCACTTGGTAAATCTTTTCCATCGTGATCTTTGATCATTCTCTGAAGAGAGCTGTTTGAGATGCTCTTGTCGTTCTTCAGAATAAGACAGAGCAATGAACAGAGAAGACCCTTAAAAGAATGTTGCATCGTACTGCCTGGCTTCCAGAAAAAGTGCGCAATGATAATTGCGTCCTTCTTCCAATCCTTCAAGGCAGCTGGTGTCCTGTAATCTGATATGAGGAATTTCATGAGGGTACTCTTCCCAGAGCCAGGCTTCCCAGTTATCCAGTAAACTGGCAGACCCGACTTGAGCCAATCAATGAAGCTATCCCAGTGTCTCCAATGTCGGTGGCTTTGGGGAGGATCTTCGATGATCTCAGATCTCTCATCTGATTCTATTCCCAAGTCTTCCTCCATGTCGTTGTCCGCTTCACGAAATTCCTCCTTCCCAGACTTCTTGTCTGACGCTGTTTCCCAGCTCGCCTCATTATCTCCATCCTCTTGTCCAGACTCCTCTTGTCCGGAATCCTGGTCTGATGCTGTTTCCCACCCTGTTCCGTTATCATCATCCGCTTCAAGCGATCCTTCCTGTCCAGCCTCGACATTTGATGGTGAGTCTGTTTCACATTCGGTTTCAGGGTGACTATTAGTATCAGAATCTTGGTCCGACAGCCAGCCCAAGTCCAGTTCCCCAGAATCTTCGACGGATTCCTCGAAGATCCAATTAAATGTAGATGGAGCCACTGATGAAATGTTATTTCTTCTTTCGTTCATGTCTGAATAGCTAAGGCTTTTAATAATGCGTTTCCGAAACTGCTCAGACTCGGATATAGACTCGACACTTGAAGCTTTTGTTAGTCTATAGAACTTCCTCATAAGTATAGTGCGCTTACTGTCTGTTTGGATCCCAGTATCCAAGGAATCCTTTTGTATATGATGCTGCACATGCAGCAGCATAAGGCTGCCAGTGCTTGCTCTTATGGCTGTCAGCATAGTCACACACACTTTTAATCACAACGCATGAGAAGATTTCCCATACGCCGACACTCTCCATCTCGAACCCCAAAGCTTGCGTTCGCTTCGTGGTATGATCACGATCTTTTCCAGACTTCATTACCGTATCCCCTGTCGCGAATGCACCAAAATGGACAAGTGGGTGAAGTTCCTCTTCCTGCCGATTGTCTCTTTGCAAACATTGGCTCGTGTCGCATCCCATCTGTTCGCAGCTTGAGGTGAGCGCTATGTCGCAAACTGGATCTGAACCATGGTGGCACGATGCACATGTCGTACACGCTTGGGGGTCTTGGTGTTTATGGCGGTAGTCAACTGGGAAAAGGAGGTCTTTTGATCGTCCTGGGGAAGTGGCCGGCTTCTTTGCGTCCTGACATAGCTCATTCAGATATTTCCAACTTTCTGTCTGCAGACGGTCACTCTCCCTTGTTGTCATCAGTTTTGATAACAGATTTCTGATCTCAAGATTTGGTCTTCCGGGGATGTCGTTTAGACTATCCTTGATCTCGAATTTATCCGGAAACCGACGACCAAAGTCATATTGAACAATGCCGGTACTGATGACCACGTCGCCGAGACATATTTGGATTTGGCTTTTGTTATCATAAGGCGCGCCGCCACATATACCGACAAGGAGCGCCAGCTTGATATTGGGAAAGCTCATGTGGCAAAAGGCAGCGATGTTACCTGAAGAGACTTTACCCATCCCCGGTAGATGGGCCAATACCACATTGTGTTGTCCTATGACACCAATTGAATAGGCATTAGGGTCCCCTCTAGCTTTGCCGTAGGAAAACCCATCGTCTTCCCAGTGATGATCAAAAAGAGCGATGATGGCGTCAGCCTCAAGAGTCAGCGCACAGATAATAGCGACCTCAAAGTCGTCCCGCTTTTGCGGCCGATTAGGTCTCCATGGATCCATGGTGAGCTCCTTCAATCCGCTGAGCTATGTGAATACAACGGTTGAGTGTCAATATGATATGGGAAGAGTGGAGAAGAATAAATAAACTCGGTCTAATAATAGCAGCTTATGAACAAAGAAGTTTATTTGCCTTAGTTAGAATAGGCCAAAGAAAGTCTTAGCTACCTGACTACTTCATTATTACGCAACTTACTGCTGCCTAATCTGTTGCTGCCTGATTAAATGTCACCTGACTTATCGCAATAAAGCAAGATGCAGAAGACGTACTGTTTATGTATTGTTTACATAATACAGTAAGCCACAGGGCAAAATATTAGGCTAAAGCTGCTACATAAGCAATTGTAGTTATGCTAAGAGGATAAACAGGCTTAATAAGTAGTATGTTAGATATATTTAGAAATGGATAATAAATCTTTATACAGTCTTTCAGACTTATAAGTAAAGTTAGATTATTTGCTGTTGTGAGACTTTTATATATACACCCCCTGATTTGACATTGTTTCAGCTTTGCGTGTATGGCTGCCCCGTTTTATAGCTTGGCCTTACAAGTATTTCGACCTCGTACTCTTCTGGGAGCAATATACTTCTTCTTCAACATCCTGGGATGACTCGCAAAAGAGTATAGCTGCATGATACAGCAAAGACTGTTAACTTCACCACTGCTCCCTTTGCCCTAGGCTTCTAACACATAAATACAGTCTAAATTATACTAACATTGTACCCTTGTGTGAAATATGGCCAAAAGGTTGTAATATTACTAGTGTTCCTTGTACGAATCTCTTTGATCACCAGCCAATTGCACTGGTTAGGCTTAATGACAACATGCAATGTGGTAAGCATGTTAAGATCAACCAAGCTGTTATTCTGTAGCTGAGCCAAGTACGTCCCGCTACCGCTACTGCATATAGAAAACTTGACTAATTTCATGAACCCCAGCTGTATACAGACGTGGAGCAGATGTATCATGACTAAGGCGGAGCGGTAGGCATGACGGGGTACGCCAGAGCCGGCCTTCCACTGACAGGTAAAGGATCATTAGCTCTAAGCTTGTTCCAAGTCTTCGTGATCATGTCCAGGTACTCCTCAAATCCAGAACCCGAACCGTTATTGCCATCGCCAGCAAACTCTGAAGCAAGATAGAGGAGTTCATCAAGGGTCACATCTCTATGGTCCACGATAGAGATGCACAGAATGTAAGCCAGGATGTTCTTGTGCACGTCAATCACTCCCTCGTTAGCAAAGGTATATTTGTAAGTATACATGTCAACGCGAATGATTGCATTGCTAGATTATCCATGTCAGCATCCCTGGGCTTTTGTGAAAGAGGAACAGAGTTAACATACTGCTTTACGCAAATAAAGAACTTCTTATCATAACTTTCTCCAGCGCAAGAGTCGCTGAGAATTGCAGAGAGGCCAGTCTTTACCACGAATTTGAAACCATCAAGGGCACGTTTGCTTCCAGTATTTGACGCGCCCATGAAGGCGTCTACAGCATCATCAATGCCTTTACCAGGCTGTAATCACAAGGTTAGCTATCATGTCTTGGCAAAGAGGCCTGTTGAGTAGTGGACTCACAGTACTTTCAGCATCAACAACGAAACGACGCTCGAATCTCAATGCTCTCTTTCCGGGGACATTGGTCTTCATTGCCGACTCACGGTCCAAGAACATCCGCTGTAGCTCGCTTTGGAAGCTGTCGAGCCGCGCATCTGCGAGCTTCATTATCAGCTCTAGCTGTTCCTTTTTCTTCCTCTCGTTCTCATCGTCTGCCTGATTGGGCTCAATCAAAGCGCTGATAGAATTGCCCATTTTGGCAAAGGATGGCTGAGCAGGATGGTAAATTTGTAGAATGGTGAGAGAATTGGAAATTGTGTCCCCAAATGAGGAGGGGAAATACACCACTAAAGCGCTAAAGTTGCCAGATGCGACGTTCAGCCAACCAGAAGATGCGTTTGGGTGCTCTAGACTAGCCCTTAAATGAGTTTCGATCTAACTGAAATGACTATTCGAGACCGCGTATCTAGATTTGGTGCCATACCTGTCTATATCATCAATTACATGGGCGAGCTTCATGAAACTATCACAGCAACTACCAAAACAAATCTCGACACGGTTCGCGCTGGATTATACAAGTCCTCTGCTTTTCTACGAGAGGTAGAACGGGTTCGGCGGGCTTCCTAGACACCGAAGTGCCTGCTTTTTTTACATGGTCCTTACCCACTGCACTGGGTAGCCCTCAAAGGTCAGACATACGCCAAAAGATAATAAGTGGTGGCCGAAGCTGTGCTTTGTTCTAGCTTCTATATTCATTCAGTAAATAGAAGCGTGCAGCTCGCGTCATGTCACTAATCCGCTGGCGTAAACCGAAGGTGGCTTGATTACTCGTCCCTCCTGTGAGTAAGCACTCCGACTCTCGGTGACATCATAAGCAACACCCGGTAAACGAGTACATAAACCCATTGAACGTCAGCTGTGAGAATTGATTAAGTGCCATTTTCCCCAGAAACCTAATCTCCAACCTTATCAACTGCATCAAAATGGCAACTCAGCAAACCGCCAAGACACAATATGTCGAGTCACCCAATGGTGTCACCTTTGCATACCGCCAAATCGGCAATGCTACTGGTATCCCTCTCCTTCTGTTAACGCACTTCCGTGGCACCATGGATAAGTGGGATCCTCTCATTGTCAACAATCTCGCAAAGAACCGTCGCGTCATCACGGTCGATTACGCTGGCGTTGGTCTCAGCACCGGCGATGTCGCTACTTCAATTCGTCAATCCGCCGCCGATATAACACAGTTTGTCGAACTGATCGGCGAAACAGAGATTGATCTTCTGGGATTTAGTATTAGAGGCTACGTCGCTCAGATGGTAGCCCTCAACGCGGATCCTAGCAAAGTCAAAGTCCGCAGGTTGATCCTTGCAGGTACTGGAACAAGCTACGGTCCTGATCTTGTTTACTCCCAGAACAAAGATGTTGGTTCTGTTGCGGGTGTTAAGGATGTTGACATCAATGTCTTCAGGACGCTTTTCTTCCCCAAGAACGCTGAGGGAGATGCTGCTGCTGAGGCTTGGTGGGCGAGGATTCACGAGCGGAGTGTAGCGACGAGTGGTGAAGAGGCTTCTCTCTGGCTGAGCAGTGGATACAAGGACGGTGGCAAGGGACTCATGGGACAGGTCGCACAAGGTCACGACTTTACCGAAAGTTCGGAGACGAGCAAGGGAGAAGATGGCGCTTATGACAGATTGTCTGATCTCAAGATTCCTATCTTGGTCGCCAATGGAAGCGTGAGTAATTCCTCTACCGATTCAACAATGAGCTATACTGATGATGTTTACTCAACAGAACGATTACATGATCCCCACGCCAAACAGCTACCTTATCTACCAGAAGGTTCCGAATGGTCAGCTCATTCTTTATCCCAACAGCGGCCACGGCTTTCTGTTCCAGTACGCCCCGACCTTTGTCAAACATGTCGAGACGTTCCTTGAGGGCTAGTAAACGGGTGGTATGACTCTGCTCCTAAGAGTCAAGAAGATACACGGGAGACAGGTTGGATCTATAAACATTTATTGAGCTACTGCTATCATTTTCCCTTCACCTATTGATCTCATTCTTGTGTTACTCATCTCCATTCATCCCGTTACCAATTCATCACCGCTTCATCATCCCGTGACGTACCCCAGTGCTAGTCTTCCTCGATGATGGACATCTTCAACGATTTGCGAATGTCCATAGGACGAACGGCGGGTGTTCTTCCGAGACACACAGTTGAGTTGACAAGACCTATCAAAAACAATTAGCTTTCGGGTTTGAGTCAATGTATACCCTTCTACTTACACATAATAAGTCTCTCAACATCAATCTTGACCTTTGTCTCCCGTTTGCTAGGCGTCTTCCACTGCTCCGCGGGTCCTTTACCCTTTGGTGGCGGCGGCATGGCTCCCATCGCCATACCCATCAAACCAGCGGGGCATGCAAATGAAGGAGGCTCGTCACTTTCTAGATCTTCTTCCACGAAGTTGCCGTTCCCTGGCATGTCAGGAGGTGTAGTGGGCCCGGAGCTCGTCTCTGAACCTGATGTCCGCTCAAACATACTCATGTCGATATAAGCCGTAACGAAGTCTTTGCCCGATGGAATAGTAACGCCGTAGCCACGGAGACAAATCTCGATCTCATCCGAATCAAAGAAGTCTCCGTCATATTCGGGATCGATGATACGTAATTGCGGGTTCAAGCGTAGGTCTCGAATCTGTTCGACCGACGGACCAAAAGGCCCCATGGAGAAACCCGACATCTCAGATGGTCTGTACGCTTCATGTTCCAGTGACCTATTGCCAATCGGCAGGTCACCACCACCATACCCCTGCTCAGGAAAGAAAGTCCCAGCACCACCAACATTAGTGAACGGAAACTTCCAATTATTAAGCGTAGCCTCCCTCGACTTGCGCAGCGTCTCTCCTATGCGACTACATATCTCCTCCCTCGTCTCAAAATGCATGCAGAACCCAAAGACCTTGCGATACCACGCAGGAGGCGCATGTCTCATGGACGCTAGGAGAAACGCCGCTTCCTGAGAGGCTCTATGGTACCGCCGGCCAAAGTTTAGCTCTTGGCTTGCGTAGGACCGGGGGTTGGGCAGGGTAGAGTCCCATGTTGATCCGGGGAGTTGGTAGGTCATGTCGTAGAAGGGTGTTTGGGTGGTGGGAAGCTGGAAATAGGAGGTTGCATCGAAAGAGTGTGGTGTCGAATCGGAATTGTGCCTTTGCTGGGAGAGCATGGGATCGATTGGATTGGTGTAGTCCATCTGTCCGGTGCCATCCATCATGGGAAAGTCGAAGTCCTGGGCTTGCGGCATGGGAGGCGTGAGACCAGGTGATACATCGACCGTAAGATCGTTGAGAAGATCATTCTGCTCTCCGTCTTGATCGTCAAGTCTCTCATTCGCATCTACCTCTCGAGCGCTAGACAGCAAGCTTATGGTGGTCTGCTTAATATGCTCGATGATCTGCGGATTGTTCTTGACAGTATCTTGCTCAAGAATAACAGAAGTGAAGTTAATAAACTCCCTCCCCATGTCTTCCTTCGACCGCTCCAGCTCTTCAACCTTCTGCTTCAGAACATCAATCGCAGACTCCTTACGCTGTCGATATGCGCGCTGGGCCATACGATTCTGTACCCTTCGGCGCTAATACGACCAGTTAGAAGACCACGCAATACTCGAAAGTTGTATCACTAATCAGCCCGCAACGCCAAGTTATGATGTCCTCACATTGGTTACAGATCCACCTTCCGGTACTTCAAGTGGTCTTCTTCCCCTCTTAGGTCCTGATCCCGTGTCTCCCGCATCAAGCGGCTGTACAGAGATACTATCCATTTCAGAGGTAGAACTCATGGCTTAATAAGAATATTCTGACAAAGTCGTATGACGCAAAGTTACATGGCACATTGGAGAAGCTGATCGCCGGGAGATATATCGCACGCAGAGATCGGGATGGGAAACTCGTCTCTGCGGGACTGCGGCCCGTCAAGACTTCAAAGTACGAAACGCTGCTTTCAGCTGAGAGATGAACCAATCATTTAGTCAAAGTGGCACTGACTAAGTGATTACCGATCGGACTGATTGATCCACATCTCCACCAAGACGCCGGCGTGCAGCATAGACGCCGGTATTGTTGCAGCTGAGGGCACTGCGGATTTTAATAACTATTATTATCTGGTCTCTTATCCACTAGACCCGCCGCAGTTACAGTACTGATGGATATTCTTCTCATCTTCCCATCCTATCCTGTCGACATCGTGGACTGATATACACTCGGAATACTATGCACGATGTTATTTCCTAGCGTAGAGAAGAACTCGACTCGACCCAACAATCTCACGTCAGATTTTGGGGTAAGCTATGGTATGGCGACACACCGGTCAAAAGTGGCTTTTCGTGTTCAAGACGCCGGCCTCGCTTTCACTCCACGATAGCACTGCGGGCGTTGTTACACCACGCTACGGTCCAGCGAACAAACATCAGTAAGGGTCAAGCCTTGACCGCATAAGCTTAAACCCATATCCCGTAAGCTGCGCCTAATACCAATAAAGGCTGGTCTGTTCTAACAGGACTTTTATCGTTTACATCAAGGCGCTTGCATTGTTTGTAAACGTCGGGATTTTCGTATCGAAACGTCGGGTTTTGGCGGGGTCTATCAGCCCTAAGATAACAGGCCTGAGTCCCTATTGGAGCGCTGTTGAGATGATCTGACCGGTCGATTTCAGCGTGCATTAGGGCCTGGGACGCAGAACACTGGAGCCCGAATACCGACCAAGACTGGGCACTCGGGCATAATAACAATTCTCGACCCCGAGGATCATTTTCTTCTAACTATTTTGGGGGTTAATAGCCTAAATCGCGTCCATGCCTATTATCACACGTTTCTAGACCATGACTGAAGACGACCGTTGATGGATGATGTATATAAAAAGCGAAAAGCGACGATGTTGTTCATGATGCAAATAGACTAATAGATCAAGATAGAGTGAGTATCTTTCTCCATATAGGTAAAGCTTTTATCCAAGGGAGAGCGCTTCAGTTTAACTATCACAATAGACCTCTTTTACTTTGGCATCTCCAGAACAGCCCTATATCTCATTTTGTTCTGCTCGACCAGCTCAAAGACCTCCTTGATGGTTGATTCACCCTCATGCTTGAAGAGCTGAACCATAGGCTTGACACCATGACGCCCGGAAAACTCAAGCATCTCGTCGTGAATGTTGCGCGATCCAACGAGGCTTGAAAATACATGGTAGCCCTGGAAGAACATTGCCCCCGCACTATAAGATAGTCAGTCTCGGTAAGTATATGTGGATGGTCGAACGTACGGCAAGCTGAGAGGCCCATGAACCGGGGCCACAAGAGGGACTATGGTTCCATCTCTAGCGAGGAACTCCTTAGTCATGACCCTGGAACATTCTTAGCCAAGCATTTCTACCTAAAACCAAAGTACTTACTTATCCCAGTCAGGATATTTGGTTCCACAAATGACAAGAACATCAATCGGCGCCGTAGCCGCATCGAACATAGTCTCAATGAGATGAAACTCCTTAGCGCCCAGCTGTCGTGCCTCAGCCTCCTTGCTAGCGCTCGTGCTGTAAACAATAACATCGGCACCCATCTTATCCGCATACTGAATGGCGAGATGGCCAAGACCACCGATGCCGAGAATGCCGACGCGCTTCTCGGCTGTCACTGTAGCCTTGAGAGCAGCGTACACAGTAGCGCCGGCGCACTGAAGAGGTGCAGCATGCTCACTAGAAAGACTATCGGGAATCTTGTGGAGATATGTCTCCTTGCCGATGTAATAAGTACCAAATGTACCGTTGTCAAAGTCTCCTTCGCCAAATATCACACGCTCGTAGCAGTAGATATCCCTTCCAGACAGACAGTACTTGCAGTGACCGCAGGCATCGCGGTGAAAGCCACCACCTGCCCGATCACCGATCTTGAATTGTGTCACCAGCGAGCCAACTGACTCGACAATACCGATGCCCTCATGGCCGAGGGCTACAGGAGCTCCTAGCTGGCATAGCACGATGTCTGAATGGCACACACCACTGTGGGTCAAACGAACGAGAATGTCATGAGGGCCAAGCTCAGGCAGCTTGACGGAGGAGGGGAAGAAGCCACCGTTGCCGTCGCCTGCGCGGTAGATGGTATGTTCTGTAGGGGCTATTTTGATGCTGGAAAAGCGAAAGATGGAATGTTGCGACTGTAAAGTGACGATTTAAGAGCAGATAGTATAGCTTGTCAATAAGGACGACGTCGGAAGATATAGTCTAGAATGTCCCACGGTTGGGATGAAGATAATCATCATGATTTATAATAGCAAAAGGTTAAACTATACCGAGACTTCCGCATGTCAACTCTAAATACCAACTATTCTAGATGATTACTGTCTCAACATGGTTTCATTATCGTCTTATCGCTTCTGCCAGTCGGGCATTTCTGTCATCGGCAGTGGTTACTAATCGTTCCCGGCCTCTGTAAGATGTACCAGCCAATTATATCGCCCAGATAACCGTATTACTCACTGGTAGAAAATCAACGACTGGGAACAGCAGCGGGATTCGGTGTCTACATGGGGATCTGATGGATATGGCAGTAAAATAGCATAGATATTAACTATCTTCTTTAATACCAGTTCGAAAGGTAAGGTGGTGAAATATGTCAGGCGATATTAACTGAAGTGCGAATGGAACCGGAGCGTTCTTCTAAGGATCCCGACTAGAGTCGTAAGCTGTCACGCTCGGCGGGGTAAAGATGCCGGTGTCTTGATTGGGTCAAGAAAGATGAGGTAATACAGACAGGGGGGTGATCACTAAGCAGACTGCAGAATGCAGTGGCACAGTGAGGGTATCACGAGAGGCAGTAAGCAACAACAGAATGTTAAAATAGATAGATTAGCAGCCTGTATATCTGTGTTAGAACTCAAGTTTCATTCTACTCAACATCAACAAACCAAACCATTCACATTCTTGACTCCTAAAAATGTCTTCGCCATTTAAAAACATTATCACCGTCGGGGCCACTGGCTCAATCGGCTCCATCATGCTGGACGCCTTGGTCAAAGAACCCTCCTTCACAGTCTCCGTCCTCCAACGCTCGTCATCAAAGGGCAAGCTCCCATCAAACGTCAATGTCATCAAAATCGATGATTCATACCCCACTGAAGCCCTTATCTCTGCTTTCACCGGCCAAGATGCCATTGTCAATTGCATGACTTCCCTAGCCGTCGCTGACCAACTCCGCTTCGTCGACGCTGCAGTCGCTGCGAAAGTGAAACGCTACGTCGCGTCTGAGTATGGCCTCAACAACAACAACCCTGACGCAAGAGCCTTGAACTCTGTATTTCGAGAGAAGGGCCAAGTGCAGGATTATCTTCGCTCCAAAGAATCTACTGGCCTAGAGTGGATGGCCATCGCTTGCGGCATGTGGCTCAAGTGGAGTGCCGTACACGATTTTCTGGGAATGCATATCAAGGATAAGAGGTTCGTCATCTGGGATGGCGGGGAAGGCTGGTTCAGCTGCACTACTGAATCCAACACGGCTCTTGCTATGGTCAACGCTCTGACTAAGAAATGGGAAGAGACTAAGAACAGGATTGTCTGGTTGAGTGACTTTGCTATCACCCAGAATATGCTCCTTGAGACCATTGAGCGCGTCAGTGGGGAAAAGTTGAGTGTTGAGAAGATTGACAGTGAGAAGTTGATTAAAGAGGGACAGGCTGCGGTGGCAGCGGGAAATCCTTACACTGTTTATAATTTGATTGAGACGGGTTTTGTTACGGGGCGGTTTGGAGGGCATCTTGAGAAGGAAGGGGAGATCATGAATGATTTGTTGGGTCTGCCGAAGCAGGACTTTGAGGAGGTTGTTCGTGCTGCTCTTAAGGCTGTTGAGTCATGATCTAATTCGTGTAATGTCATACAGTAAGGATCCTGATTCAGAGGGAGGAGTTATCTCTGGGTTATATGAGCTTGAAGAAACATCTGCTTTTCTAGCTAGGCAACCAATGGTTCAATCCTATCCCTTCAATCATGTAATTGTTATTTCTGACTAGCTGTTTAAGTTATGTTCCGTCTTTTGCATGGGCTATTAGTGAAATAGGCAGTAAGTTCAGTATTGCTGCTATTTTTGCAAGATCTAAATGTGTTAACCGAAGGCTTTGCTGGGCTGATCACCAGAACCCAGGCTTTTAGTTCCGATTGTAAGATGTAGACGTTGGAGCATATGTGAAGACTGAAGATACGGCACCAATACAGAAATACAGGTTGCTACAGACTACTATTTTACAAAAGCATGCCTTGAGGCTAATGAGGCTGTATGAATATGCCCGTCTCATTCCATGGCAGCAACCCAACCTCAGAATATCTTGCGTTCACAAAATCATCACCCAACATCAGATCCAATTCCTCATACATTTGCGGGATGAATGAGCTCATATCCTCATTCGGGCCCACGGTCCGGGGATCCAAATTAACGTACTCCGACAAAGACGACTCCATTCTTCCGTCAGAGAACAACGTGGACCTGTTCAACTGGTCTTCGATCCAAGAGAGGCCGGAGATAGAGAGACTGTCAGGCATGGCCGGGGACATCATCTCGGAGTTGGTCTGCATCAGTTCCGCTTTGAGTCGTGCTAGAATGGCGGAGAAGAGACGAGCTTGAGCTGAGATCGCGTTGGTCTGTGGATCAGAGTCGCCCATTGACTTGGCTGCACTGACGTATGCAGATGTAACTTGAGCAACCGTGGTAATAGCTGCGTTCTTTGAGACTGATGACTCGTCGATATCCTGTCTTAGTAGCTTTGGGATCATCATGGCTGAAAAGGCGACCATCAGGTGAGCTGTATCCCAGAGATAGTAGATGATGTCCAACTCTCCCATTTCGATAGCCTGTCGCAGTACGCTCAATGCACTGCAGAAACAGACTCGAGCTGTATGGGTGATGAGATCATGCGGCGTAGACCTGCTTCCTGAGACGAGCATTCGATGTAGAAATACCGAGTTGAAGTAAAGTCGGATGTAATCTCTCAAGAGACAGATCAGAGGTGTTTGGAAAGGCTCTGGGTTGGGAACTAGATAATGTTAGGTATGATTCTCCGTTCTCTGTAGTTACTGTCTCACACGTATCGAAGGCAGCATGCCAATAGTCTCCCCACGAAGCAATCCTGTTGTTAAAGTTGTCTATATCCTTCTGAAAGGTCTCAAAATTGAGTGTTGACGGAGAAAGACGAGAGTCGACGCGGGTTCTCGTCATGCTCTCATGAGCCTGGCTGGCAATGCTCGTCAACTCATGGCCAGCGACTGCCTTTCCATCTCCAAGTGGATATGTCCATTCTGTCAGGGCCATCCACTGCCTAGTGGCTGCATGGTCGAGAACGACTGTTATAGATAGAGGCCGATTGGTAAAGTAACATGATCTGGTGAATGTAAGCTGAGCACTCTGTCTCCATCCTGACTCAGAGGATCTTACATCCGTTCAATGTTTCCCAGTATCATCCACGCCCGATCTTTGTCTCTCCTTTGTCGCACTTGCAGCTCTCCCGCTTCCTGGAGTCCTTGGTTATCATAAGAGACACTTCGCCGTGTCTTTTTCCAGTCTGCAGAAGCCGCCATTCGAAGCGCAAACCCGATCAGGGTGTAGCCTCTGGCATCTTTCGCATCTTTCCAATGATACATACAGATGATGGCCCAGATGTTCTCTACTGCTGAGTCACATGCGAGTAAAGCTTGGCCGAGCAGAAACTCAGCATGATCTCGTATAGGCTTATGAGATGCTGGTTGGAAGATTCGCGATGATATTGTAAGGATCATGGTGAACAACAGACTTGACTTAGATCTCGTGTATGGGAACGTGTAGAGACTGGGGTCGAGGAGGCCGACAAGGCAGTTAAAGTGCTTGAAGAATCTACACAAATCAGTAGTCGAACCCTTGTAAATCATAGTACACGCACCCTTCATATAGGTTCTGTGCAGATGGTCGACTGATGAGTCCTATGTCAACAGGATCATGTTTCCTCTGTGAATTCACTGCTTCGGGTAGATTATGCTGGAGGAGTGTACCCAAGGAGTCTCTGGTCTCTCCTTCGACAGATCGGTCTGAATTCAGAGCCGCACCTAGTGAAAATCCTCGTGTGTCCTGGTAATTCGTAATGAAGGATGCCGGTGTGAATGGTGACTGATCAGATCTGGAGGACGCGGAGACTGACTCAGGAGCTCGATTCTGATACGAACTCCTCCGGCTTGGTAGATCGGGTGCTTGAAAGGTTTGGGTATCTGAGAAACGTTGTGATCCTGGGGACCCAGAAGCCAATCCATCTTCCATGACCTCTTCTGAAGGCTTCGCTCGATCTTCCCTACCATAAAATTTAGCTCTATGACTTGTCTCATGGAGTGACCTACCTTCTCCCTGACATATCTCTCCTCCAGAGACCCCTACGATGTGACTCAAATACACACTGCCTCCTCAGTCTCTGACACCGATCACACACAACAGCTATCGGATCTGAAGTAACGCACTTCATCTTCGACCGCCGACATGGCGTACAAGCAATTACATGAGGTCTATACCTATTAGCTCTCCAATCATAACCCCTTCAAGTGTAACATACCGTCGTTGCGTTTGATCAGCCATAGCAAAAATAACACTCGAAACATCTCATAATCCCGAAATTAATTTTCGTATGTTACTTGCTGACAAGTCAATATTAACTTATAAAGCATCCGCGTCGCCTTCGGGTTGCGGCGTAAGTTGCGGGCATTGCGGCGATTGTGCATCGCGCTAAGCCCTGCGACGCTCAGCTAAGCGGCATTTCCAGGTGATTAGTGAACCAAAACCGCTGAAAGTTATGCAATTTCACCCGTGTTTGCTTCAGCGGAGCGATTTTGTGATTATTCCTCGGGACGTCATCATGTACGCCTGCCATGATTTTCGAGATTGAGGAGATCGCGATCGCGGGATTTGGATTTGTCAGTGGTCAAGGCAGATGCATTCGCAACACCATCGTTGCGAAGCACTCGGGCAACTTATTACATCGTGCCGGGGCCATGCTGTGTGTTATCTTATCGTACCGGTCGCTGGGTCTTGGTAATCGAGTCATTGTCAATGCTGCCTTGGAAAGTGAAGAAATATGGCCGCATCAGTAATCAGCCACCGTGAAATCATCGAGATGAAGGGTGCAGAAGGATGAAGAGAAGATTGCTTTGCTGTGCAGATGCACTCTTTTTGATGCAGAGACAGCTCTTCATTCATAATCGTTCCGCTTTTCTCGACACTTGGGACAAGGGTGATGCACCAATCACAATATTGTTAGTGCCCTCCAGCAGGCCGCTCCACCAAGACGCCGATGATAAGGCCCGGTCTTATCTTATCAGTTATCGGTTATCTTATCTGACTTATCTAGTCATAAGCTACGGAGTACCTAAGAGTAAATCTTGAGTATGTTCTGGACTTGTGAGAAAGCGTGCAGCTAAACAAACAGCTTTATAGAGGCAGTAGCTCGTACTGGGGTATATTACATTTAGATTCAATTATGATCATTGAGGAGAGTTTGTGTTTTGATTGTGACCACGTTTCAGCGAGAACTCGATAAAGCTGACAACGATTGGTGTTAGATTTATTCAGGAACTTATTGCTTCAGGCTCCTTGTAATACTCAGCCCCTTCAAGTACAAATAGTCATTAAGCTTAACTTGATAGGCTATTTAACTATATACATACAAGAGTTAGTATTAGTATAACTGCTATCTGTATAAATTACTTTATAAATTACTTACTATTTAATAAATACTATACTTACCCTAGGCTATTAATAGTAGTTATGGAATGTTGTTCTAAAGATAGAAATGTACTAGCATAATAACAGCTTAGTGCCGATCTCCCTTCATTAATAATCATCTCGCAGAAAGTTGCTTGCATTTGAGATAAAATATAGCCGGCATATTGCCGACTCCATCCTGTCTGTGGCTGCTTACTTGATGTTGGTAATCGGGGGAAACGCATCATCCCGTGGCGGAGATTCGCATATCATTTCCCTCATGCCGCCGAGACATCCAAGAAGGATTAACAGTGGAAAGTTTTTGCGAGCAGCATTGTTTCGAATCTCTGCGCTATCGAAATGCCGTCTCTAGGATGCGGAACCTGTCGAGGTTTGCCTTGTCTAACCCCTGCAAATGGCTTTCAGGCTGCTGACATGAATGATAGCTCGTAAGGTGCGCTGTGACCAAGCCTATCCGAAATGCAATCGATGTATTAAAGCAGGGCGCCACTGCAAGGGCTACGGCATGCAGTTGTCTTGGCCACGTCGGAATGATACCCGGCGGGCTATTGTAGGTCCAAGACCGCGTCTTAAGGGTAGAAAGTCTGAGCATCGATTGGTAAATACTACATTCACAGACATTAGGCTGCACGATGTAGTATCTACATCGGATAAGACTTATGGAGTACACATGCTGGGATTACCCGAGGTTTCCTTTGGTTCCCCTGATGCTAGCCCTCTTGAGGCATCAGGGCCACTGTCATTGATCAAAGGGCCGGCAGTCGGACCCATAGCTCGACTTAACCCAGCCGATCAGAGATCTTTTCAGTACTGTAAGTCTAATCGACCAGTGCTTGCCAGCATGCCCCTTGCGAATAGCTTCCGCTTACTCCATCTAGTCATACAGACAGCTTCATACTCCATCACCTCTTTTGGTCATGATGCTCCAAGGGTCCGGGAACTATTAATCCAGATAGCCCTGTCGGACTTGTCACCTTCATCAACTGCAGTTCTCAAATCATCACTGGCTTTAGCATCATTCCATCGTGACAGCCCACTTCAAACAACGGCCCAGTATAAAGTAGCCGCTCTACGGAAACTAGCAGAGTCAACACAAGGCCCTATCAGCGTGACAGACTCGGCCTGCCATATAGCAGCTGGCATGATACTAAGCACGCTAGAGGTACGGGCCGAACCCTCGAAATTGGGACGCACTAACTCCTGGATTAGATACAGCAAAACTCCATGAAGTCAAGCCATTGGCTATGGTATGCTTGTGGCGCTGCCAAGATCGTCAAGACAGCTGGGCTAGATGTGGATAACCTCGATCACGACGCGGCTGCTCTTGTAGGCTGGGTGCATTATTATAATACTTTATCTAGGTTCAGTCTGCGCCACTGGCAGCCTTATGTAACGCTTGATCCCGACGACGCTTCTGACTCATTCCACCCAGTAGTCTGCGGTAACGGACAGGTATGCATCTTGTACTACCGAGAAGAGCTGGCTAACAGAATATTACTTGAAGCCCGAAAGTCTTACAGGAGCGTCGCATGAGATATTATACCTTCTGTCAGAAGCTTTCAACGCCGTGACAGTACCTTCCGACCCGCGTTATGAAACGAAGGCTCATAGAAGCCATCTTGAAATACTAGATTGGAAGCTGCGCAACCTTGAGAAGAAAGTGCCGGACAACAACGATTCTGCTGACACAACGCACCCAGCATTTGATCTAGTGGTCGAGCTGTACCGCCTATCTACCCTGATCTATCTCAGACGAGCATCCGCAGGAATACTTCCACTAGATCAAAAGTTCACAACATGGGTCGGACAAGCATTTGAGTTACTTGAACGACTACCTGCCTGTCAATGGCCATTCCCTTTGCTCATTTTTGGCTGCGAGGCAGAGAGTGATAGGCAAAGAATGATCATTCTGGATGTTATGGAGAGGACGACTAAGAACTTGCAGTACCGAAATATCGCGACCGTTAAAAGTGTTATCGAAACGGTCTGGGTGCAAAAGGACTTGTATACGGAAGATATGAATTATGTTAGGAAGTTGGGTGTTATTCTGAGCTCGACTCATAAGTCGGTCCCAGCGTTTATTTAATGAAGGAAATAATAGCATGATACCATATGTCGAGGAACGTATTCCTATCTTAAGTCGCGCGTCAAATTGATATTAAACTCAGCCACCGTCTTGTTTCTCATTCTGTCATCTGAAACCCAGCTTCATTGATCCTCATGGACATGGTACGTTGATACGATTAGAAATCTTCACAAGATCGCAAAGAGTTGCATAGTCGCAAAGGAGATGGAAAGAGACAAGAAAGGCTTTATAATGTGTTCTTATATTACTTGTCCTTCTCAAATGCTGATTATAGCTGTGAAGGCCACGACAATGCAACTTTGGCGTATGCGGCTTATGGTAGGCCTTTGGTGCAGGGCAACTTTTTGCGAGGGCCCCACTATAAGCCTCCACTAGCTCGCTGACCAAGAGGTGTATCGCGGGGAGGGTCAATCCGAATTACAAAGCACCAATACTTTCAAGATCAAAACTGTGTCTTGAGAATGATATATATAAGGATTTGAAGCTCATCATTGATCTTGGATTATCTATTAACCACAATATCTATCATCAAGCAATACTTACTTCAACCAATCTCAACATCAAACCAATATCACAATGCCATCTTATCTCATCACCGGAACATCCCGAGGCCTCGGTGTAAGTCCCCCAGGCTCACCTCACGACCACAAGACTAACACACTATAGTTCGAGTTCGTTCGTCAATTGTCGGCTGACTCGAACAACACCGTCATTGGATTCGTCCGCAACAAAAAGGCAACCGAAGAGAAGATTCAGCGTGAATTACCTGGACGATCTAACATTCACACCATCCAAGGCGAGATTCAAAAGCTCGAGGATGTTAAGGTATGTGAATAATTTTCCTCCTCACCACAGTTCACGCTGACCACAGGAGTAGAACTTGGTCAAAGAGGTGGCCAAGATTACAGGCGGTAGCCTTGACTACATCATCGCCAACGCTGCTCTCCAATCCGAATGGTCAGCCCATAACCCGATCGGCGTTCTGTAAGTCCACTCCCATGCTATGTACATCTCAGTTGCTAACAGCTCAGGGGCGAGGAACCAGAGAGACTTGAAGAAGACATGCTTGAGTCCTTCAAGATCAACACCCTCGGAAACATCCACCTGTTCAACCTAGCCCTCCCACTCATCCGCAAGGGCCATGCCAAGAAGATCGTCTCCACCTCGTCGGGGATGGCCGATCCAGATTTCATTACCAATTTCGCTATCACCGATGGAGCCCCCTACACCATCAGCAAGGGCGCGCTAAACATCGCTGTTGCCAAGTTCGATGCACAGTATAGGAGGGAGGGTATTTTGTTCATGGCTGTTTCTCCCGGTCTTGTTGCAACTCAGGACACGTCAAACTGTAAGTCCATCACACCATATGCCCCCACTACACCACACGCTATGTTTTCCTTCTAGTGATAGGGACAAAGCCTCTCTCATCCCCTTGACCCTGTACACACAATTGCGAGAATCACACGCTGATACGCAGCAGACACCGAAGAACAGCTCCAAGGAGTTCGAAACATGGTGGCCGCATTCAAAGGCTATGCACCTCACTGGGAGGGAGCGATTTCACCCGAAGAGTCTGCCACTGCAGTTCTTTCTGTCATCGATGAAGCTAGCATTGAGGCTGGCAATGGTGGCTCTTTCGTGTCTCACTATGGAAATAAGCAATGGCTTTGAGTTGGGGCACCCTAATGGCGAATGTTAAAGGCTCAAATGGGATACGTTTCAGAGATCGGGGCCTCCGGTCGCCTTGTCCGCCCTCAGCTGCTAGTCACTTGTCAGTGACTCAGTGATGGGGACCCGCCATTAGTATCCATCATGACTCGCAACCCAAACTAGAAACGGATGCTCAAGGACAAAGGTGGCTTGGGTGGGAATAGATATCGGATAGACTTTCCTCGTAATTGAACTCTTTTCAAGATCAATCGCTGTCAAGACCTCTGCTACATGTTATTCCCATACGGCTCAAACTGTGCATGAAAAGAAGCCGAAAATTGGCCGGATTGGTTTGAAAGACTCAACGACTCAAGGGCTATGAGTCAGTGCCAAGATAGTCTACAGTACTGATTGTGTGGCAGCCTTTAACCTGCCAAAGATGACAAAACTACAGTAAGTTATGTCGAACCAACAGTTCCCAGGTAGTTGAAGAATTTCCTCTCTCAAGTTCTTTATACTAATGTCAGTTCTTAACTATAAGTCTCAATCATTTATGATATATTAAATTATAACTTAGATATTAACTATAACATTTATTTCATTTGGAAATTACATAGCAGTACTGGTTAAGTTTTCCCACCTCGTAAGCGAGCTTTGGAAACGGGCATAAGCAGTGGATCCACGTAGATCAGTGTTTCAAAGCCTATCTCCAATCCTGGCGACCCCATCGGACGAGGATCGTCAATCGGGGTGCGGAATTATAGCGCTCCAGGAGGGACCTTTTTTCCCACACTTCTAACCGTGGACCAGCAGAAAGCCTGCCAGCAATAGGTAGAGTTCCCTGGTTACTGATATGTTGTTCAGCTGTGATATTGATACAGTTTGTGGCTACAATGGGTAGACTGCGTGGGATCCAACCATGATGCCCAACAATCTGACCTGACTGTCGGAATTGATGGGCCAACATGAAGCGTGGGGCCTGATCTTATGCAGATCATTGAGAATGGTGTTATGATTTTGGCCCACACTATCTAAGTTTACAGGGTCTCTTTTACCGACTCAACCAACACACTACCACCGAGAGCCACCATCGCCATGCGCAACTCCATTTCTGCATCCCTGGATCCAACTAAGCTACTATCCATCTCCTCGCGAGCTGCTAACCCTTTAGAGACGAAAGAGCATGTATTTTGTGAGGTCTATCGAATGGAATTACTGATATCAGAGTGACCTCTACTTCCCCTATATTTATCCTATAGATATAAGTACTCTTAATAAGGCAGCTTATAGATAGTGACTTTAAATTGTACTGCTGTGCTTCCTTAAGGTTTGAATTATGTAGCGTAGTGATCGGCGGCCAATGAATACTAAAGTCAGCCCCCAAAAAATACACGAGAGGTGCTCTTTTGTCTCTAAAGGGATAAGCCTTGAGTAGAGTTTTCAGTGGAGAATAGTGGAGGATCACTACCATCTCGATGCTAAAATCATCTCGACCTTGACAGGGAGGGCATAATTCAGCTGCCAGCGCCAGGGACATCAACTGTCTAGACCACTGAGCACATGCAAATTAGAGGGGACGGCGGGATCTGGTGTTTATAGGGCAGTACGTTGAGCTATGAAGCTGGGGCACGAAGGCTGTGATATTATCATCCCATGTTATGTTTCAGATATGCATGCTGAGTCGTGGCGGGCAATAACTCACGATGCTGAGAAGCAATAGGCTATAAATATAAGAAAACAAAGTATCTGCAGGGAAACCTCGAGAATCAGAATCCAACTTGCCAAACACAATACTTAATAGCAATCGACCTACCACAATGCCATACAGCACTAAAGAACCATTAAGTTCGTTAAATGCAGCCTTTCTGACATTATTCTATGCCATTACTAAAGACTACAGAAGATACAGAGGACCACTGGGCTGCCTCTCAGAAGGCTGTTAAGGCATACCTAAGCTATCTAGAGACTGAGGTCCAGAGACTCAAAGATGAAGATGTTACGGGCCGGACGATCGCGGAGCTAATTGAGCTGAATGGATTCCTTAAGCGGGAGATACAAAGATTGGAGGAGCTGATGGCAGAGTTGAGGTTCTACAGGGAGCAAAAAAAGTCATGAAGGGTTTTGCAGAATAGATCACAAGCTTTTAGTGCATGTTTGGTTCTATTTAATCATTACCGCGGTTGCCTTTCGAAAAACGGTCTGTAAATGTGTATAAAAAGGTAATAGCCTGCAATATTCAACCCCGGAGACTTTGCTGGGACGCCCAAACTCCATTGTAAACCACGCAAATATTAGCTCCCCCGGTGAAGAAATCGAAAAGCCGTAAGTCCAGATTCAAGCATAAAAATGCTTTGCTTTGTTAGTTGACTTACGTGCGATATAGGCACCCGATTCTGAGGAAAATGGAACCTACAGCACATGGCTTCATCAGGAATGCAGTAGATGCTCTCCTGATACTGGAAGCCTGTCTTCAAGGTCACTTCCTTCACATGTCGAGAGCACTGCGCCCTGAAGAAGCCCGATCCGCGATCCACGATGGAGCAATCTTTGTCTACGAGACCGGGTCCTCTGGAATTAGGGTATGGCAAGATTATCGTCAATGGCATACCGAGTTTGCGCTTGGTGATTTTCGAGTCTCGTGCGAAGCCGACCTGGACACCACGCGTCTGGTGGGACGGTTGATCAGACAGAGTATAGTTCTGTATTGGAACGGCATGGAACACCATGTCATCTCATATTTTCAGATGCAAACCCTGCGCGGGGTTGTGTCTCAAGGCCTGGAGACGCCGCGAGAGTTGGACCAGATTGCAATACGAGCTAGCCTTGTTCAGGTGCAGCTCCATCTTCATCATAGCGTCGCGTATAGCCCTTGGTATGGCTGGACGTCGGAGAAGGAGGACTGGGCGTTGGAGTCGGACCCAGTGGACTATCCTTAAAAGAGGTTAAACCTGATACTTGCTTCCTCGTGCTGGTTTGGCAAGCTGTTGATGTTGGATGGACGACTAGTGCATTGGTCATCAACGGCTGCCAAGGCGCGCTTGGACTTTACCAGCTGCATAGTGATAATCGTACAAATCACAAAACTTAAACAAGGTCTAGGGTGCTACAATGTCTTCAGTCCATGTGGCATATCATGCAGATCTGACAGAAGGTGCATGGCATGAAACGTCTTGTGGCTCTTGGAGCTTATCACTGGTTCTCTTGGTGCCACCCCTGTCGCTAGACCTTGATGAAATTTGTCGCTTGAGTGGTGACACATTGCTAGGGCCTACCGCCACGAGGTCTTCTGTTTCCCTGTACACCCAAAGTTTCTAGCTCTAACAACAAGCTGGCTTGTTTCTTCCTTGCAATGTAACCCTACTGAGATTCCATCTCATTCACAACCCGCCTTCCGCCCTGCAATGTCAAACATGCTCACAGGCGATGTCCCGGAAGCCAACCCCGGATGCAAATGTCGCAGATCATCTCTATCGAACCATTATGACTATGTGGCTGGTAACTTGTGGTACGTTACAACTTCCATGATCGACTTTATCTCTAGATGTGTGACCATTTAATAAACAGAGAAGCCGCCGGGTGACATAGACATCTTTATCTAGATGAAACATCCAAAGCACATTCCTTCACCAAGAGCAATGTCAACGCGGCCGCCACTAGCCTCCGCATCGCCGATGCCCTTCTTTGTTCGTACCGTGTACCACTATGACCCCCCTGCTACCGCATCACTTGAGCATCAGCTTGCATTCGGTAGAGGAGAACTCGGACTTATTCACCATGTTGAGCCTTCTGGTTGGGCAGAGTGTAGTCTGCTGAATTGCGGCTCTGGTGGCTGGATACCTCTGAACTACTGTAACGTATTCGACCCAAAGCCAATGAGGCCGTTGCTCAAGGCTGTTATCAAGCTCACTGCAGCCCTACGCTTAGGCACAGAGGTACCCGTGGTTAGCGATATCGAGGGAGACATTGAGGCCATCGTCCATGGAATCTCACATATCATGGTAAGTTATTCCACCTACCAAGCCGGCCTTGATTTACTAATACATGGAGTAAAGAATCTAGGATTCCGCCTCGACGCCGACAGCCCCCAGATAGGCGCATGGAAGATCCTGCAACCCCTAATCATATGCGTTCACAACCTCATCCTCATCCTACTGAAGCGACTCGGGACCCTGCGCGACCGTACCCCTAGCCAGGGGCAGAAGGACAGTATACACAGGAATGACCTCGTCTCGGTTGCTTTCGAAATAGTGATCAAGGCCGATAACTTCCTGTCGACCGTGCAAGAACTGAAGAAGAGTAATGCCGATCGCAGTCTGACCAATACCAAGGTCCCAAGTGCTCTCGACAATAAGAGCAACTCATCTCAAAATACCATAGCTGAAGATGCTTCGACGAAAGAACCTGATAGCCCCTTGAAGAAGGGACCTAACAAACACACAAACACTGTTCATTTCTCTGCAACGTCGCTTCAAAGATTTCCGGAACGTAAATCATCGTTCCAGGCCCAGAAACAGGGGGGCGATCACCATGACCTGCCACACACCAACTCCAAGGCGCAACCGGGGCAACACTCGACGCATTGTACTGACAAGATGCAACTCCAGCCCTTGGAGCCAAAGACCTTCATCCCAGATCAATTCTTAATTGGGAGAGCGCCAGTGACCCAATGTTCTCTGCCGGCTCTGATCGAGTACCTTACAAGTTGCGAGCCGCGGTCTATCCGGGAGCAACTCGTCGCGGCTTTCTTCATAACATGGGAACAGTTCTGCACACCCGAGGAGTTGTTGAACGCTCTGACCAAGAGATTCATTGCTGCTAAGAACAAAGAAGGGCCGCAGGGAAGAAAGATCCAGCTTCGAGTTTGCTATGCGCTCAAAGTCTGGCTAGAGTCTCATTGGCCACCCGACACAGACCAGCGTATTCTAAGGTCCCTGGAATCCTTTCTGAGATGCGAAGTCCACAACGTTTCGCCAGCGCTGTCGACGTTTCTCCTTCACTTAACCAAGAACGTCGGTATCCCACAGCAGGGTCATACGTCCAACACTCCTTCAACACCTATCATCAAAGGGAACACGGAGTGTCGACATAACATGACGATGGAAATTGCGAACCGCTTCTTTACGTGTCGCGTTGATCACTTGTCTGTTGTCCATATATGTCACACCTATCTCGCCGCTCAAATCACCTCTATGCAGATGCAAGTATTCTGTGCCATTCAGTCACGAGAGCTTCTTGCTGGTAGGTGGATGGCTCACGACCCGGCTGACGCTCCTAATGTTGTGGCCATGTGCCGGCTCACCAACGGAATTTCCAACTGGGTTAAGGAGAGTGTCCTCACCGAAGCTGAGCCTAAGAGGCGAGGTCGTGTTATAGCGACATGGATTCTTGTCGCGCAGCATCTGTTCCAGTTGAGCAACTTTGATGGTCTTGTGGCGGTTACCTCGGGCCTGGATGACACTTCTGTATTGAGACTCAAACAGTCTTGGGATGCTGTGTCAGTACAGGCCAAGGAGTCATTTCACTCCCTGCGGCGGATCGTCGACCCATCTGAGAACCGCAAGACGCTGCGGGCTTTGTTCTCGAGTTCCCCAGCTCCACGAGTCCCTTTTTTGGGCTCATATTTGAGTCAACTAGTCTTCGCTAATGAATATCACAAAGTGAAGAATGTCAAGGAAGGAGAGGTATCTTCGGATTCCGACGAAAAAATCGTCAATTGGGAGAAGTATGCTCGAATAGCGTCGATTGTCCAGGACCTCATTGGCAGTCAACAGCCCTTTGACATAACTCCTGATATCGAGCTGCAGATGTGGATAGGCAAGAAGACTTCGGAGTTTTGGTGTCCTGACCAGAATTGCCTCCAGGAGATGTATTACGAGAGGAGCAAGTTCCTCGAATCGGGTATGTCGCATCAGAAGGGTCATCCAACTTTGCGTTCTCTTTTCCATTTAAAGGCCTGATGGTACACGGGGTGTTTTAGTAGCAGTCTGTCAATTTAGTAGTTCAGTATGTTAGTAGTCATTTTATACTCAATGCGCTTTCTACTGTTAATTTTGTAGTCCTGCAACGTCACTGTATATATTGTAATTCATAACAGCTTTAACTAAATGCCGTCTTTAAACTCGATCCTCAGGTAAGTGATGCAATGAAGAAGCACAAGTCGTTGGACACTTTATATATAGCTATTTACTACTCTTTATTTGCAATCTTAATTGCCTAGTCTATTAAGTTCTATCTACTAAAATAAGCTCTTAGCTATAA